>JAUZNC010003563.1:0-57706 GCA_034780395.1 Vannuccia rotundouncinata | reverse complement strand
CACGGGATATATAACTGACAGTTTTTGTCTTTCAATTAAATTATCTTCTAATTTGAACGTATAAAAAAGTAGTTTTAGCCAACTATTTATTATAGTGAATTGAAATAATTTTATTCAGAAAAAATGTTAATTTATTGTATAAGTTTAATGTCGTCTTTTCATTAATTAAAAATTAGTTAAACGATATTATTAATATATATATAGGCATTTTGGTAAATACATCCATCGTCTAGGTACAATGTAAACATTTTTTAATTATAATATATGTATACTGAAACATTTAATTTGAAACATAATATTTTTTTATTTTGAAGAATAACAGTTGTACAAATTTCTCCCTGTGTTTTCTAATATTTCTTTTCTTTTATCTTAACTAAAAACGATTGAATATTTGCTTTCCTTATACATTTTAAAAACAGACATGAAATGGACTTTATCGATTGTTATACATCAAAAAGGTTCACTTTAGAAAATCTAAAAATACATTTTTCTTTCATAAAAAACATGTGTTCATAATGTATATTCATTTAGTTTCGATAAAGGCCAGAGCTAATTCCCGCTAAGTCTATATTATATATATAATGACCACCTAACGACTTCACCTTTATTCTTATAATAATAAATTATAAGCCTTTTTATCTGATGGATAAAATCGTGACTTTATGATCTCCTTATAAGATGCATATTAATTAATTGAAGATAATTTGGATACCGTTAGAGTAATCACCATAGGTATTTATCTCATTATTCAGAGACTTTTTTTATATATTTTGTCAGCGCATATAATGACGAATAATCAACTAAATGTATAGCTTAGGTCAAGAGTCAAACTGTTATCGCTAAAAGCATGAATGAAGATTTTATCTTGTTAATATCAAAAATATAGCTAGCTCACTTAGGTCTTGTGTATATACAGATCACAAATTCACTCTCCTAAACAGTCAAACACCCATTTTTTGAGATCATTATTTATACCATTCCTGTCAATAATTTAGAGGTGTTCTGCACTATTAATCAATGATAGATACCTCTCAAAATATTGATCTCATAAAGACGATATTTACTATTTTTACCGACTAAATTTAATATTTTTTTATTCGTATTTAAAACTCATCATGTGAAACGGTTATACGAACCTTTCATAAACTTTATTATTTTATTATGAATCCCATAAATATTATTTTGTAAGTGTATATCTGACAGAATTTGTTTACATAATTAATAAACATTATAAAATCAATAATATAAGCGAACTTTTTTCCGATAAATCCCTCATTTTACAAAAACACAAATTCTGTTTATATCACAAGGTGAAGTAAGTATAATTGGAAAGAAGTATCCGTTATAGTATATAACATCATATACACGTGGGTATATTGACCAAATATATTGCTCCTGGATTTTATTCTATAGCGTGAAAGTCTCTTGAGAATATAAAAAAAACCTATAAGGTCCCCTTAATGCCGACTTCCTTACGTTTTGTTTTTGCAAAGGCAAACTTCTCTTTCGTATTTATATATTATAGAGTGCATTTTCTATATAAGTATGTTTCCAGTCGATCCATATATATATATTTTAGTTTTTTCTGAGGGAAACGGATGCGTAAATTCTTATGCTCTAAAGTTGAGGTTGGTTTGTTGTATGAGCTGGCGCCGCCCTTTTACTTCCTTTCTCAGAAGGTAACTATCATTCACATCGTAGACGTTTGTTCAGTATATATTCCAAACCTCCTTGTAATATAAAGAAGATGCGGCATAAAATTAGGAACGTATACTTGACTGACTCTAAAAAAAGTCCGGAAACATTTTCGTAGAAAATTACTTATCCATCAATTAAATTTTTACAAATGAATTCATTCTTCGTATTATTAAAAAGGGGTGTGTTTATCATTTTATTTATGGAGTGTAAAAAAATTAATTACATTTTAACCTCCCATATAATAGCAAATTTCAAAATGATAAATACAACTATTTAAAAATTCAGAAAGCAATTATAATTAAGGAAAACATTTCACCTCGCTGAAAAATGTTGAGTATATATGCGGATTGACCTTAAACAAAAAAAGAATGCGCTACTCAAGAATTTTTTTGAAATATTTTTAAAATCGAGAAAAACTGAATAACTATAGAGAGATTAATATAGGGAGGGAAGAGGAAAACCTATGATACGAATTTTTTGAAAAAAGAATAACAGCCAGGGTTGGTTGCATATATCTTCTGTGTATATGTAAATGTTGAATATCTCAATTTGGCCGTTGTTTATTCTTTGCAATGAACAACAGAGGCACTTGTTGATGTTAATTAGTTATTAAAATAGGAACGTCAGGTTCGTTGAGAATAGAGTCACAACACAAGGAATAATTTCTCAGAGTTCTGCACGTCACAAACTTGTTTTGGCTTTATTGAACTATAATATATAGACGTTTGAGGGAGTCAAGCCGCATATACACAGATATAGACAAATGTATGCAAATGAAATATGCAACTGTCAATTTCCCGAAATTCACGGAGACATTTTAAAAATAAATTTGTACATAATTTATTTTTTTGACAAAAATTGTTGCCTTCTTATTCTTATACAATAAAGAAAGTTTTAGATTATATATTTTTTCAACTATTTGAATTAATATATAGTTGTTATAGCTGTTGTTGAATGAATGGGGAAAAACTTTATCATGTTCGGATAATGGTCAGTACAGCCCACTATATAAAAGAAATGTCTTATTATAATGCAAGAATAAGCATCACAATTGAATGTACCAACTATCCACTCAAATATAAACAATAAACGACTTCATAATAAGCCAAGCAGAATAAAGAGAAAAGTGGACTGGTAACTCTTACAATAAATAACGACTTCTATAATATATACTAGCAACATACGCCCGAGGCTATTTTGACTGCTGTCCACGACTGAGGACTTACGAATTGAGGAAAAGTCACCCCAACAAAAAGGAATGAAATTGTAGACAACTGAAACAATGCAAGCCAGCCCAAAGTAGAAGAAGCGATGAGAAGGCTTCAAGAGCGTCAATAACGTGTCAGAAATATACTACCTACATATATATATTGAAAACAAACTCGAAGAGATGCTTTGGGAGACCCTTGAGTCTGAGCAAAACTTTTCATCATTTCACTCTTTTTGCATGTTAGAATATGACTCATTCCATCTGGGGGTCAAGCTTATAAGAATAACACATTGACACTGCACTGACCGAAATATTATGATAATTTTAGTCAACCAAAACCACCAAACTTCTGGCAGGTAAATACGAAACACGTGTTAAGCGAATATTTTTTGTAGATATAAAAATATTCTCACGAATAAATGACACTTATAAGATTTTGTAAAAAGTTTTGAAGCTATATAAAACGTCTTTGTAGAAAATGATGCTTCCTCAAAATATGTAAACTATATATGTCATATGTATGGTCTATCTAATCAATATAATCAAGGTCTAATATTAACACGGACATTTAACAAAAATATTGATTGAGTTTTATGTTTAAATCCTAATAAAGTGTATTTTAACGTGTTTTACAGAAAAGACATTTACAGTTTTAAACAAAATAATAAATACAGATCCTTCCAGAAGAGTTGGCATACCAACCCCTCTCCCCAGAAGGTACATTGTTTTCCCAAATATAATTTTCCTCTCTTCCAGTTTTTGATATAAACATTCCCATAGACAATCGAAATGCATATAACGATGTGTGCCTTTATAGAAATTATGTTTACACTATAATATATCGATTTTTTTGGAAATGTTCTCCCTTAATTATTTTATTATGAAAATGGTGTAACGCTTATTTATTTAACTGCATAATAATAATTAACACAACGTTTCAGCAATAAAATTTTCTATTAAACTATTTTGTATTGAAAATATCTAATTTATGCCTGTGAAACAATAAAGTAATACATTTTCATAACAAAGTTATCCTGCATTATTAATTAGATATAAAGAAATAACATTGCGTATTTAAAATATCAATTTTATTTGAATGTAATAATTCCAGACTGCATATTATAAGTTTAGAAAATTGTTTATCTTGTGTTTATTCTGAAATATCTTATTCCCCCAAATAAAAATTATACGAAACTGTCCGACAGTAAATTATATATTCAGAAATTCAAGTATAAAATTGAAAGGAGCGACCATAAAGTAAGTTTTTAGTGCGAAGTTAACTTGATTTTCAATTACCGATGGATCATCAATCACCATTTCTTCCGTGTCTTAAATTGACAAACTCCAGCGGAGAGAAAAATGGCAACCAGCGGATGGTGAAAATCCGAAAAAGCGAGGAGGAAAATTGAAGAATTATTAAGATCTCCAAGTTTCTATATGTTTAAGAAAAGCATGCAACAGGGGGGGGGGGGCAACGGTAGCAATATGGTGTTGCTTGTCGCCCTATATCATCGCGGAGCCGACTGCATTGTCATTTAAATGAATTTCCGGGAACGGTTGAGACCATAGACAGTCGGATGGGAAAAAGGAAGTTCATGAGGAGATGAAAAGAAAGCGATTTTAGTAGGAAAACTATAGTTTACTCTATTGTTGTGTAGCGTTAATACACACACACACAGACTCCCGCCTCCAAATTCAAAAAGGTATAATTTGGTCATTTCTTTAAGCGAAAGAATGAACTTAAAAGTGAGGAAAAATTGTCACAGCTTGGAAAATATATTCTGTGTGTTTCAATGTTTTATATTATGAATATGCGAGCATTATTCAAATATTGTGACTTATATAATCCAGAAACTTGTGTTGTAAATATTTTATATTTATTGACAATCTCCTGAAGTATATTAGAATTATTTTGGAAAATTTAACAATAAATGTCTTTAAAAAATGATATTTTTATTTTAAATGCTCAAACATTGAATGTAACATAACTGGGAAAGACTTTTAGTTGTCATATATCTTATTATTATTATTATTAAATTAATTTTCAAAATTAAAATGTGAATTGATATTTAAAGATTACGATTAATGTGCGTGATCTATAGATATACTGTACAATTATAACTTGAGAATTTATAGAATTTGTTAATACATATTATATATATAACTTATAGTGAATTCACTCAAAAATTCTGTTGAGCAGGATTAGCAGACCACAATGTGAATATATATACACTGAATATCCTCCCTAATTAGCAAACGACTCTGTAAATGTTTTTTAATAGAATTACTAAAAACATAACATATTACTCTGTAAATATATTTTATAAACCCACAATTTATGATAAGAACACAATTCGATAAAAACCAATGACATGACGATAATATACATCATAAAAATGTAATGATCAAATAAAAATATTAATATGTTCACAAATTACAACAGAAATATATCAACAAGACTACAGTGATCAAACGATCAGATTTATGTCTGTGCACTTTGTAAATGTCAGTAAATGTAAATTTAAAAAAATTAAAATTAAAAATATTTAATTTAATCAATAATTTTTGATATTATGAATAATCAAAATAGCAAAGTATTTATCTTATATGAATTCATTTTGGAAATCTAAATTACGCGTATTACTGTGTTACTTATAGGATGCTTTATTAAATAACAGTTAAAGGGTTAGTTAAGGGTCTACAAATGTATACAGTTTCGATGTTAATAGTGGAAATTAATTAATTACTCGGAATAATTAATTATAATATTATATCATTCGATACCCAGACAAAACCATTTTGCAAATTTAATTAAGCAACAGAAAAACTGCGAAGAATTAAAATTTTACTTTGCAATTTTGATATGACAAAAATATTTTATTTGTAAATTTTTCGACTGGAATTTGTATGTAATAATTGTAGTTCTCGATCAGGTTAATTTTAATGTTATATATTGGCCATCTTTTCAACATCATAAGAACCTTTTTAAATCATCTATATAAAATGATCATGAATAAATATCGTTCACATCAAAGTGCCTTTAATAAGTATATTAATGACTAATATATCTCCATTATAACAATTTCTTTATACGCCACATGTTGTATTACAGATATAGTCTAGTCTATAAATTTGATAGCAATTCATGCATAATGAGTCACACTGTCAATAAATTATGCTATTAGTTGGTACAGTATAATAATAATAACCATAATTTATACAATTAATACAATCTGAAAAGTTCTGTCAAGGATTCTAACAAGTTACCCCTTATACCGCAGTAGTATCACACTGGTGTAGAGTCACTGCGGCGCCAGGAAAACTCTCTATCAATTTTTAGTCGCTTGAAAGATCCATATACCGCTTTGGCGTTGTCATTTTAAATGGAAAATGGGAATGCGTTTATATAGAATAAAATAGCCTGAGTCAGATTTGTTATAGAATATAAGGGCGTATAAAGGATGCAGCAAAGCCTTAAAAGTCGGATACTGTTTTGGGTTCAATGGGCAAAAGATTGCTATACAGGAAACTTATATGGATGAAATTATTCCACTGGCCTTATGGAAAAAAGGTGTAATTTTCCCATAAAATACATTTTTGGTTATTAATAAAGTTAGAGCGATCTTACATTGTTGACTGAACTAGTATGAAATGGATAACTCTGTATAAATTCGTATAAAAAGAAATCTCTTGACTTCTGTATATTTATGACTCAGACAACTCAACCTTATGAAGATTAAAAGAAGGCGAAAAAGTTGAAGAAGGGGAACAGGGGGGTATTAATCTAAGGACATGCAAGCACTGACGGTCATTCCATCTATAGAAAATATTCCCTTGGCATCTGCTTTCGACATCTCGTATGGACATATATTCTAATTACACTCTGTATTGCTTTCTGTCCTGACTTATGACTCCAACCAATTTGCCCCGAGCTTCAGCGAGCAGAGAAACTGGTTTCTACGCAAATTGCCACTTCAGACAGAGCACAGTCAAAAAACATAGTAGATATATTAACAGGAAGAATAAGTTCTGTCCAGTTGAGACATTCTTGGGATATTTTCAGTTATCAACAGCACCATGCTGCTGCAGTTAACCTCCAAAACCGGAGATCATAAAGTTAGAATTTAGAATTCGCCGCATGAATAGTACCGTTCCCTAGTGATCTGGTTAGGCTGAATATTTCCTGCTTGCGGTCCATATATTTTATATTTATAATATGTATAAGGTTTAAAATTCGTTAAGTATATACCGCTTAAACATAAATATGCTTCTCAGCTTTCGGTAGTTTCGTGGCGGAGAAATATTGCCAAAGCTCTGATCAAGGAGGTGACTGGTGTAGGTTCAATTCTCTGGAGAGGATTCAGAGAATTTTCGGGCCCCGATTAACTTTTACAAAAGGAAAGCCCTTGATTAGAAGATACTTCGAATTGTTTTATGCGTGTTGCCTTATACTGCTGTCAAAATCGGAGTGTTTAATGCAGCCTCTATAACTGTAATTTGTAAAACTGCGGTGAAGTTGTATCACATAAAACCACAACGTTAACTTGAAACATAAAATAAATCAATCAATCAATCAATCGATATATCTTAATCAGTTAATTAATCAAATCTTGTTAACGGGTATAAAGTTAATCAGGGATTTCAATAAATAGAATACAATTTATTGCATTGAAATCTTAGAGAATTTTTTAATATTATTAAAAACATTTGTTTAGCGAATCTTTTAAACTGTTTTGCAAAAATGTTATCAGAATTATGCTGTCAAGAGATAGTAGATTAGAAGGATTTTTTAAATTGAAAAAACTTCGTCAAAATAGAAAGGCAGACGATAAATTTATTTTTATAAAAATTTTAAAGGAAAATTTTTATATTGTTAATTAATATTGACATATACAATGCAATTTGGTTATTTTTTGTAAAATGTGATAATATACTGATATACTGATATACTAATATCAGACTGATTAAAAAAATCGATTTTCTTCCATAAATTAATAAAAAATATTATATTTTTAATTTTTAAAATAATATTAGAGTATTTATCAACTAATTTATTAATTATGAATTTCGAAGCTCAGTAAATTTTGAGACATTACTTTATGTAATAAACAGAAGATATAAATGGCCTTTTCTCAGAAACAATGATCTTATTTTGTGGTATCCGAGTAAACGTATATTAATGTTGCGCTCTTAATATATACACACTCCAATAGTATATATACGTATTAGGATCATATTAGGGCTTTCAGTGACCCATCCTACAATTTTGTAACACGATCAACATCTGGCAAAATTATATTATACTGTTTAGAATATCATTCATCTCAAAATTGGATAAATATTATAGCTCAGTCGAAAAATACAAGAGGTTATAAACTCAAGAGTATATATACTACAAGTTTGGGTAATTCTCACGAAATATATTACTATACCATCAGGAGATATTGTATACAATCAAAAGACGTCTCTATTTAGAGGATTGACACACATATAGACGTCAACAGACATGCCTAAACTGGCCAACACATACCCCAGAATCCACATTGATAGGTCTTCAGAACCGTAAGACAGATAACATGTAAATTATACACGATAAGAAATATATACACCATGCATGCGATTATACTTCCGGCCGAGCAAAAAGAGATGGACACGAAAGATGTAATCACTTCTGTCGAAATTTCTCATATCGTGTTGCAAATTACATCTTTTCTTGGCATATATTTGTTAATCACTTGGACATTATCAATTAATAAATAACTATATATCCCACAATTAAATTCATCCTGCAATGTCTTATCATTTGCTGAAAGTTCATTTACATTTACCGGGTAAATCTTTGCAATATATAAAATAGATTGATGCTTACCATCAATTAATACTTAACTCTAAATCGTATCTATAAATTCTATATATTTTAAAGAAGAACATTTATCAGTATTTATATTTATACAACTCTATATGATTGGTTTGTTATATAGAGAGAGTTGTTCGAATTATTTACATTTCTCAACATATAGCTGAACTCCACTTGTCGATCAACGGATTACTTCTTTATCGAATTACGTTTTCGTCACAGATCACAGGATTTTCTGTTTTCTATCCCTTACCATGTTAAAGAATAAAAAAAAGAAAAGGAAGAATTAGTCATATAGGGGTTCTCTTAATCCACAGTGAAAATAAAATTACCCAAAACAATTTCCGGGAATCTCTTCTTCAATGGCATGGAATATGGCCTCAATTTGCTCTCCTCTTAACTCTAAAGATGTGCAACACAATTTATTTGTTCCACAGAGCACGGTTGCGGGTGGTCGCATTCATATATACGAAACAACTACCTATAATATACAGAGAGTTATATAGACTCTCCTTATATAAGGAAGGAAGCAAAAAGATGTCGAGGAATAGAAGTCTGAGAGAATTACAACTTCAAGCAATTACGGATAAAAGCGTTCCTTTGAAGTGGTCAATTATCGTCCAGTGCAATGGAAGGGGGCGGGGACAAACATGGCAACCATTTGAGACAAAATTCTGCTGTTTTAAGAAATTTCAAATAATTTACGTTATATGCAGGATGTATATTTCTATAAATAATATTTATATATATATACATGCTAACAAATTTTGATGCATATATATCCTATATTAAGACATTTGATTTTATTATTAGCAAATTAAGAATTGTGCGTTTTTGTCAAATGTAAGTAAATTTTCAAGTGTATAATTAAAAATAATAATCAAATAATATAATTAAAAATAATAACCAATCGGTCCTTTAATTTAAGGCATTACACTTTCTATATACGTACATTTTATAATACGTTATATATATTATAATGAAGGATATAAACCCCCAAATATTTTGTGATTGTGCAATACTGCAGTATGGGGTGTTCAAACTGTTCAAATATGTACATATAAATATGTGAGTAAATAAAAAATATAAAAGATTGATATATATTTGTTAAAATTTTTGTCTGTCAAAAACGTTAAATAATATGAACCCAATAATTGAGTTGCTCGATTTGTGAAATTAATAAGTTAGACTCCCTATATATAAGATATAACAAATATATAATAGGTATACGGTCTGGATTTCTGAGCATGAACTAAAGAATGCAATATTTTGAAGAATTAAGTAAGACAGAAGAAAAATCTATTAATATTTGAGTCTAAATGACTTAAACATGTGCGCTCCCCTCTGAGAAGAAATGATGAGAAATATGCTTTTTGAAATATAAGTCAGTTCATTTATCATTTCATATTGCATAAATTTATACAAAGCTAGAAGATTAATAATTCAGAACCGCGTACATATTAGGGTGTGCCCTTTTCTTTTTAATATTGAATCTTCAATTTCAATTATATATACAAGCAAAGTGTTGGCTTGCTTTTAGACGAAGAATTTAGCAATTTGTTCAAGAGTTACGTAGCTCTCCTTTTTTTGACACACTATTATCACAAATATAATAGATGCATTTAAGAGAAAATAAATTATTTTGCAAAAGTTTAAGAATATTAAATATTTTATATAAAAGCTGCTTCTTTTTTTTATATAAAAATGAAACTTTAGAAAATTTATATTGAAAAGGAAATACACAATATCTTTTGTAAATATAGGTAGGTACGCGATGCAAACATATTTATCTTAGCATTCTATTAAGTATAAATATGTAAACAGAATGTTGTATGCAATTTGTGGTTATAATGAAACATTTTTATAACGAAATTAAACAAACTTATATGTATGAAAGCAGACAAGCTCATAAAATATGATTAAAATAGAAACACAATAATTTATTATTATAATTAAAAAAAAAATATTAAAAAAAATTGATGGCGGTTATATTAAAAATTGTATAAATATATTTATCGAATTTTTAATTTTAAATCTATAATGATTAATTTTAAATCTATAGATTTTTTAAAAATAAAATATTAAAAACACTGTTTTAAGGTGATTAGTTTTAAGAGCTTTACAAATATTTTGCCTACCCCAGCTTGCCTTGAAAGGGGCATTTCTTTGGGACAGTAAGTGGCTTGTCCAATGTTCTCCATTTGGTAATAATCATCCCGTCGGCTAATTGTCTGAAATATGAAACAGAAATAAAATAAAACTGGAAGAGGAAGAGGAAGTTTAATAAAGTAAAACAAAACAATTTCTTTTTTCTACTGCAGGAAGTCGGTGGAATTAATTAATAGTTTTTTCAGGGGATTAATCGCAGGAAGTATTGAAAGTTTTTTTAAATAACTAAAAAATAATACAGCGTTAAAAAATTGGATTTGAATTGTGTAAAAGCTGCCATAGTCAAAATGATTAATTCTGATGTAATAATTAGTCATTGACAGATATCCTTTGATTGGCATCAAATGTTGAATGACGTAACTGTTTTGACCAGCTTAGCAAATAAATTTGAGAAGTTTAATTTATTCGGTTGAGGAGGGATACGAACCAAACCTTTCGACATGGCTTTCATAGAGAAATTTTGAGGGCGTCGAAAAAAGACAAAAAGAGGAATTTTAGAAATTTAAAACTTGTTGCAAATAGCATCTGATTCACTTCTTTTGATTATTTGGGTGGGAGAGAGGCGGGGATTAAGTTGGATTTGGCCTTTGCTTTATGAGTAAGGTTTGGGATGTTTACTCCAGAACCGCCTGTTTATTCTATACGTTCCTTTCTTTAGACGAATGAAGCACCATGGCAGGTGGAGAAGTTTTAAATCGAAGTTATTATAAATATGCTTCTGTGTAATGAAATGAATTGAGTGTGCATGCTCTTGTCTGGTGTGTAGACATTTTTGTGAGAAATTACTGACTGACCAGCTGACGATTTGCTTGTTTGTTTATTATATTTGGTTGGCTTCTTCTGTTTTATCACAGGCTGTATTGTGTCTCTTATGATTTAGTAAATACTCAAATGAGTATGCTTAAGACTTCAATTTGAAAGTAAAGCAGAAAAAGAAGTTTACATAAAACTGCTGTTCTAAACTTTTAAATAATTGTACTCTGAGTGAACTGAAATACGAACGTCGATATGAATTGTACAAACTTTTTTAAAGGAGGTATATATACAAAAATCGTATATCTGGAATGCAAACTTTCTAATTTTTAATATTTTTATTATTAATTTTTCTAATTTACTTCTTTTCTCTGTCTATACGTTATTTTATCAAATATTGAATAATTGCCTTTTTATTCTTTTATTAATTATACTCCACATCCCTGACGTTTTGGGGTACAGATTTTCATTTGTGACTCTCAAAAGTTGAAGAATATTTTCACAACTATAACTTTCATTTATAATTAATAGTACATCCTTAAATTCCAATTTTCCCATTTTTTAAATCACTTATGAAATACAAAACATTCTATTCGAAAACGTAAAATTAAACGAGGTAATATATATAATTCTTCTAAAAATTTTAACACATAGTATTCATAATTTTTGAATAATTATAATTATCTTTAAAATAAAATTATATTATAACATAAAAAATAAACAATTAGATATTAAAAGTTATACCAGTAAATATTAAAAATGAAAGTGATTTTCACTTCTCATCGATCCTATTTTTATCGCATCTGACTCATTTTATCACTCATATATGGGAGTAAAGGAAATTCAACTTTTGACCATATGCCCCTGTTTTACTTTTAATTGTCAAATAATTATTTAAATCAAAACTAAACATACAATCCCTATATTTGTTATAAATTTGTTTTTAAATTGTTAAAATTTTCAAAAGCACCCATAACTATATATATATAGTCATGACTTATGATTTCATTCAACATCTTCATTATTATTGCGTTTAAAATGGAACTTTAAAAATGTATATATCACTTAATTTATGTTATACATTTAATACAAAATTTAATACTACATTTCCTTCATTTTAAATTTGACACAAAACATTTTAAAAATATACAATTCTCACCAAACTGTAGATTGATATGTATAAGATTAGGAATGTGTAATCTGACTTTCAATTATAGTAGACGTGCAAGACTTTACAAATTAACTATATAAAGGAGTTATAATGCTGTCCTTCACAAAATCTCTAACATAACATTTTAACCATAAACTCGGTGGCTCAAAACAATTTATCAACTCCTCATCCGAAAACATTTGTTTCATCCGGCTACGATACTAATAAATATAACTGGTGACAATTTCTTAACTATGGGTGTCCATATATACTATCACCTGAGTGTAACGTTCTTTTAAATAGTCTTTACATTATAGTCACCTTTGGGTGTATACGTACTATGATTTGCATACTCAACAAATATTTCTTTGATTTATTGAGTTACCTGCAAAATAGGCACTTTATAACAAAGTTTAGATTCTTCTACTCACAGAGAGTCATAACCTTCTAGACGAGCATAAAATTCTATGACCGAAAAGTAACTAAATATAATTTTATTGGACTAAAAGATCTGGTTGATTTTGAAACAATGTAACTAACTCATGTAGCCAAAATTCATTTGGATTTGGAATATTGGCAGAGTATATATCGAATCGAAGTGAACTAATCATTGGTATGCCGTCAACCTCTGCATAACGTTTGGTCATAAGGCTAATAAATTGAAGAAACGTAACTATTACAAAATGCAATTTATGCACCGAATACGTTTGCTTGGCGTTATATTTATAAAATTAAACTTATATGTTTGTTAAAGTGTGTCAAATGATGTTTGAAGCTTTAAATACAATGTAGCGACAATTTTTATATTGTTATAACTTTGTAATTTACACTTGATTAAATTTATGATTTTTGGTTACTATGGATTTTGCGACAAAGAATTAAATGATCTATATGTTGTTTGACTTTGTCAATTAAAGTTTTGGTGGTATTCATGTTCAGATTTAAAGTCTAAACTATTCTGGTTAAAAAATATTTTCTACAATACAGTTTAAAGACAAACAAATAATTTTATTCCCATTCATAAATTATGGAATTTCACAGCTCTGCAAAATTGTAAAAACTAACAATATAGAAATTTCAATCTTGCTTATCGAAGCAATATATAACTTTTCACTATAGAACTGACTACAATTGTATTCAGATGAAATAAATTAAAAATGAATTTAAATTATGCATATGTGAAGGAAGGCATAACAACGCACACTAAGCTTAATGGAGATTTAACAAAAAAGTTAAAAAGGTATTTCATTGAATTATAATACAATAGGCAAACAATCAATATTCTTTCCCTTTTAATATTTTTTATATAATAGTGACGATGACAAACTACATTCAATATAATTCTCCGCGGTCAGTATATAACTGCCCATTGTCAATATTATTATACAATATTAATAATTTCAGTTTCTAATTCTACAGTATGTGAGCAGCGAAGGGGAGTAAATTATTCTGGAGGTATAGTTTTCATTCTTATAATGCGGATAGCTGTCTATACCTTTAAACTATACTATAAAAAGGTTAACACTGCAGTCACACTTTCAACCACAATATTAATTATATCCGGCCTAGTCAAGTTATTAGCTTTGTCAAGCTCAAGGTGGAGGAGGGGAAAATGGATGGCGACTTAAATTATGGTTAGTTCAGTAGTTTATGGTGGGAGTTTTATTTGCGTGCTAATGTATAAGACCAGGTCTAAAGATTTCCTGTCGATATAAGCGTTAAATTCTTGAAGGCTATTACCGAAGAGCTATACAGCAATAAGTAGTTATTTGCCACTTTTAAATATCGAGTGAATCCTGATTTTATTCATGTTTTTTTTAGAATGTAATTTGTAACGGACAATTTTAATACTGGCCAGAAATAAACAAAATACTTTATTTACAATGTTTATAAAATATAAATAAATTTATGTATTAAATTAAAATGAATTATTCTCTAATATAAGAATAAACTCTTTCATCCCATTCACAACAATCCAGATTAACCAATCCTTACGCTAATTTGTCTGCTTAGCTATATCGTCGAAAACATTACTACACACACTGTACAAATAATTAAATTCACACTATAATAATATATTTATACATATACAATTTTATATCACATGTGTAAACCGTGTACATACATTGATTTATTAAATCATTCTGTTAATTGAAGATACGTAATCCTATGTTTATACTGTATGCCTATATATTATTGTACTGTGTACAAGACGTTGACATGTATTTATGTATTTAAATATTTTAGTATCTATGCATATATTATTGTACTGTGTACATGACGTTGACATGTATTTCTGTATTTAAATAATTTAGTATATACGGTTTCATGTTACTTGTACACCTTCAGTACCTAGTTTTCCAGTTTCTGGGATTTGGTACCTTTATTTTTCTTTAATACACGCTTATAATAATAATATATGTTTATTAAAATCTTTCTTCGGATTTTAATAAATCAATTAGCTATAAATGAAAATGTAAAATTCAATTTTATATTGCTCTTGATTTAAAATAACAACTAACGTATAGAAATATGAAATAGAATGACATGACTCGATTCGTAAAGTTTTGGAAAATATTTAATTACGAACTAATTAGCAATAAAATTATGTAAACATTAAAGATTAAAAGATTGTAATAAATGAATTCAAATGATTTTAGAATAACTTTATATTTCTCTGATAATTAATCTATAAATTGTAATTAATAAAACGCAAGGATCGTCTCACCTGCAATCTGGGATCCTTTCTTGGAATTGTACAGCTGTTCGTGTAATCCATCAGATAGTCAGGCTGCATTTCCCCCGGTTGATAAAAATGAACCGGTGTTCCCTCACAGTAACTCTTACTGAATTGACTGCTTGCTGCATAGCCTGGTGGAGACCGTGAAGGCCGAGTCACTCGAAATCGAACCCAGAAGATGGCGGCGATCAGCGAAATAATGAGAGCCATTGAGCAGACCACAATGAGAATAAGAATGACAACATTACTAAGACTTTGATCGCTTCCAGACGCCATATAAACTGCGGAAGTAATGTTTACAAAAAAGTTTGCCACAATGCTACGTCGAGGAATCCCATTGTCCGACATTTCAATGGCTAAAGAGTAAACATTGATCTTCGGTTGATCCATTTCAAACCAGTCGGTTACTAAGCGACCGTCCACCCTTCCGATAGAAAAGATGGCTCTTGATGCATTTGTCTGGAGAATTCTATACGTTATCGTTCCATTCTCTCCAGCGTCGGCATCTCGAACTCTTAGGGAGGTGATGACACTTCCACGGGGTGAATTAATGGGCACTGGAACCACGTTTCCAAATAGAGTGTTGTTGTGCGGGTAAATAAGTCTGGGTGAGTTGTCGTTACGGTCCTCGACCAGGACTGTTATCAGCACGGTCGTAGACTGAGGCGGGGAACCTCGATCTCTTGCCACAATTCGAAGAGTTACATTGGGATAAGATTCCCGGTCGACGGTATTTCTGGCGAAAAGTTTGTCTTGAGTAATGTAAAACCAATTGTCGGCTGGCGATCCATTTCGATCTAATGTTATATCTACCGTGGAATTGAGACCGGCATCAGGATCAGAGAATGGGAGAATACCGATTTCTTCATTTTGAGGAGGATTTTCCACAACAGAAAACCGTCGGGACCCTTCATAGCGAGGAGCATTATCGTTGATATCAGAAACTTCTAGCACGAGTTCTGTGATGTTATATAGACCTCGAGGTTTTCCGCCATCAGTTGCTTGAACTTTAAAGCTTATCCGTGGAAGACGTTCACGATCAAGCTTTTTCAAGAGAATTACGCGACCCGTCTGGGAAATTGTTATGTACTGCATGAAGGCAGCATCCTTGATTGCTGTCAAATTGTACGTAACTTTTCCAAAATCTCCACTGTCTTTGTCGGTGGCTGTGATTGTAATCAGTTCAGTATTCGGAGGCGTGTCTTCGGGTACCCGGATTCGATAAGTGTTCTTTTCAAATTGTGGCCAGTTGTCATTTTTGTCAATGATTTTTACTGACAATACTTTGCGTATTGTATTGGCTGGTGGGTTAGGATCAAGACATTCAATTACAGGGTGTACTTCCTGCTCCTTTTCATAATCAAATGCTCTTTCTTGTTTGAGCACATACAACTTTGACGAATATTCCGTTAGGGTGAAGTCTCCACTTTCTTTTAGTCGACAACTGATGTTCTGTTTCATAGTTTCATCAGAATCTTCTACAGAAATCGCCTTAATAAGTCTATCCTTTCGGTGATCGTTTTCTTCGACGTCATGACTTATTCCAATATTTAGCGTAGGTTCATTATCATTCACGTCCTGGATAAAAACAGTTAGGGTTGCTGTAGAAGAAGATGGTGGACTCCCACCGTCCTGGGCAATTATATAAAGCGTAAACTTCCGTTCAATTTTCTCTTCATAATCAACCATTTCTTTAAGAATGACGTCACCTTTATTCGGATCAATTTTAAATTTCTTTAATGCCAAAGTGATCGGTTCACTTTCACTTTGCAGACTGTATCTAATTACAGAATTGTCTCCTATATCATTGTCTACCGCTTTCATTGTGATAAGTTTAGTGCCCTTTGCCGTATCTTCCGGAATAGTAATGATGGCAGAACTGTTGCCCACGAACTGAGGAGCATGGTCATTATCATCGCTGATCTCGATTTGAACCGTTGTACTTCCCGTTAACGGAGGATTTCCACCGTCGATCGCGTATAAAGTAAACTCATATTGATCCTTAGTTTCGCGATCAAGCGGGTTATTAATACGAAGTATGGGGATTTTATTTTCCTGCACCAGAGTGAAAGTCTCAACATTATTGGGATTCATAATTTGATATTTTACCACTCCAAAATTTGGAGAATCTTTATCCGTCGCTTTTGGCAGCGGAAAAGATGTGCCAGGGGGCGAGGATTCCGGAATTCGAATTATCTTTGAAGATTTGAATTGAGGTTGGTTGTCGTTGGCATCTTGGATTAAAACTTTCACCTTCACATTCACGGGTAATGCATCGCGAAAGAGATGCGCTTCTATCTCAATTGTACACTGAGATAACATACAGCAGCCTAGATCAACACAGATGATATCTCGATCAAGGACCATCTTTGTGATTAGATTAGATGAACGATCAGCCGAGAAGTACTTTTCAGGGGTAAGAATCACATTGGTATACGTCACTGAAGCTCCATAGGCTTCTTCAGCAATGTTGCCAACGCGGTGCTTATATCTGGTAGAGTCCTGAAGTTTGAATGTTACCGAGTCTTTGCCAGTTACATAATGAAGCAACATTTCTATCATTAGAAGTACAAATATACTATGCTGCAAGATTCCTTTCAGCTTACAAAGTGTCTGCATTTCGCTTACTTTTGTCTGGAAGTTGCAATAATGTTTCCTAAAGTTTTCTGCTGTATTTAAACTATTTTCGCAAATAGTTGATCTGATTTTGTCATCGACAGAACATAAAGCCTTTAAATTCCGTTTTTTAAAATAGGATTATAGTTTGGTTTTCATGAAATTGTGTGCATTGGTTCGTAAAATAGGTTTATCTGAAATACAAGAGGAGTAAAGCCAATTGCTGAGTCAACAAATTTAAAATTATAAAAGATTATTTGCATAATTTGTTGCTAATTTTCGTTTGATAACTTTTAGTGTCACCCCATGTGCTGATAGAGGCTTAACTCGGCTTTTTGTTTCAGTCGGACGATTAAAGGATTGTATATCAACTCTCTTGAAATAGAGAATTTGTCAAATAATTTTTCCATATTTCCCATTGACTATAAAAGGGTCACTTAATACGTAATCATGATAAAAACAGATATCTATGAGAAGTAATCTTTAACTGTCAGGACAACTGAAATGTAGAATTTTAAAATAACCACACTTTTTTTATTTGAAACTCTGTTCTTAGAAAAATGTATTTATTTATTGATACATTTAAAAATTGTATCAAATATGTGGAGTAGTCAGAATATATATCATTGAAAGAATAAACATTTTGAAAAGGGTTGATTATAATCGATTGATACAAAAAATAACACCAAGTGTAAAGAATTTTGTTAAACAATTTTTTTAACGATTTTAAAACGGAGAAAAATAAAATGAATTTTTCATAAAATACGATTACTGTGTGGGGAGAGTGAGAAAAGGACGAAAAATCAATTGATATTTTAATAATACCGATTTTGTTAATTTTAGTAAAATAATTGAATTGAAATTTTGTTCAAGAAATAATATTATAAACTATTTTTCATATTTGACATATTGATTTACAATTTTTTTAATACGTTAGCAATTTTTTTAATATAATTTCAACATTGGTATCGAAATTATTTTAATAATTTAAAAATATAAACTTTGCATAAAAACATCTTTTGTAACTGTCCCACAAATTAAAAGCAAATTAATATTATTTAAAAATATTTAAATATGGTTTTACGATTATACTAATAACGATGATTATTAAAAAATAAATGTTTACAAAATACATAGTTTTAAAATAACATCTAAAACATCTTCTTACTGTACTTACAATGTATCTTGTAAGAGAATAGCACTCCCACTTATTTCCTTGTGAATATCCTTTGAGGGAATCAATTACAGATGTTTCCACAAAACCATACAATACCTAGAATGTCACAAAAATGTCCAAAGAAAACAATCTCTACTAACTATATTTCTCACTAAATAAAACTTTCTATCAGTTTTTGACGATATTTATGACACCAAAATTATGGTGCCGTGGACACGCCTTAACTAGAATTAGTAAAAACTTTTCTCGAAGCCATCCTATAGATAGATAGTTAACAATAATCATAAAAAAAGTGAAATTATAATAAGACGTTGCTTTTGATTCGCTGAGAATTTCAACCAATAAATGAAGGTTTTTGACTTCAAGTTTTTAAAATGGTAATTTTGTTTTACTTATGATTTGGATGAAATACATATTTAAGCAATATTACTAAATGACATAATTAATTCGTATAGAAGGTATTGTATAATTAGTATAAAGTAAATAATCTGCTCAACAAATTACTACATGTAAATATTGTATTTATTTTATTATAGTATATATATAGAATAAAATATAATTGCATATTTCCCTAATTCGCTGAAAATTAAAAAAATGCGAAACTTTTATTTAATCAAAACTATAAAAAATGCATAGTGATAAAAAAATTTGAATTTGTTAGAGTAAGTTTTGAATGTTTTAACTTGAAACTATTTCAAATTCAATTTGCACTAGAATTAAAAAGGATAAAATCATAATAATTTTAATATCTTTATGCAAAAGTGTTAATAATACTTATACATTTAAATTATGTGATATATTAAACGCGTTATATTAATTTAAATAAAATATATAAACATTTGATTTTGTAATATTTATATAGATTCAATTACGCCTTATTCAATTATAACTATACTTGAAACTACAAAACTTATTTTCCGATCTTAAGAGGCATGCATATATTTTATTTTTTTAATGATTAATTGAAACATTATTTCAAATTGAAGATATCAAAAGTATGTTATTAGAGTTAGATGTTTCATCTTTACAGTTTATACAGATCGAAGAAATCATTAGTTTTAACGTTTTTTGAACGATAGGATAATTATTGCTAATGATATACCTACTTTAAAAGCGAATCTTGAGATCTAATGCAGTAATCTTATTAACGGAAAAAGTTATAACAGTAATAGTGAAATCATAAAACAAAATTATACTCAAATAAGTACGATTATTATTTCTTCCTTTCAAAGCATTGCTTGAGTTGAGTCGCAAATATATCAACTTAATTATTAATAAATTATTTCTAAGAAAATTATTCAATTTATTAATGAAAGTATATGCAACATTTTAAAATAAGGGTGCTCGTAATCTTTTGCATTTTTATGTAATATAATTCTATACATTATCTTATGTTTATAGAATGTATTCCTCCCCCAAAATTTTTATACTGAATAATGTTTCCATAATTTAGGAATTGTATTTAAAAGCAAATCTAATGCATATATACTTAAGTTGTATATTTTCAGATAAATGTTTTTAAGGGTGTGGTCAATAGATGAATCTGTGTGTTGTTATATTTGCTATCTAGCTGCATGAAACAAAAGAAAGTATTGATAAAAGTTATTTCAAAGTATACACAATTTTTGAAATAAAAAATGTTTTAAAACACTATAAACAAAAAAAGGTAAAATGTATGTAAAATGTTATAAAAATTTTACAACATGAAAATGTATATATTTGATGATACATAAAGTAAGATTATTTAAAAAATATTCGTTACGGTTCATATTATTGATAATTATTTTTTTATAACTCTTCAAAAATATTAATAAAATAATAAAGACATTTGATAAAATAAACGAAACAATTTGTAAAGAAAAATTAATTGTTTTATTTTAATATATGTAATAATGTAAGATAATATATAAATGCATAATAATGCATATAAATGAATTAAATAATATGACTGTAATAAAAAAATTACAAAAGAATTCATTTCGCAAAAAAAATGTTTCAACAATATATAAAATTACAAATACTTCCAAAAGTAATAAATAGTGTTGCAAACAATATCATAAATAATAATTTGAAACGATTTGAACTTATGCTTTCAGATCCAATAAGCAATAACAAATTGATGAAATTATTTTAAAATTAATTACTTAGGAGTGGAATTTTTTACAATATTTTTTTTGTTTGTATTTAAATTTTTAAAAAGTATTTGAGGTTTTAATATAAATTTGTTTTGCTAAAGAAACGATTACATAGAACGACTCCTAATAATTTAAAATAAGGTTTAGAATTATTGAACCAAGAAACCATTTGAAAGAAATTGTATTAAAATTGTTAAAACTTTGCTATTATAAAACTACAATTGCAGAATATATTGACCGTTTGTCAAGTTTTTGTCGTCCCGAAAGTCCGTCACGCATCTCTTTTAAAAGCTTTATTATATCTATAACTTTAACAATGACAACTCACATTATATTGTTTTACAGTTTCTAACTTAAATAGTGAATTTTAAAATATGTAAAAGCTAGTGTAATGCCCATTGTCTGAAGCTTTTGTAGACATTGTACAATGCCTGTACTAACATAAATTAAAAATGATTAAATTTCCTTAATATGAAAGCAATATTTTTAAAATAACGTTTTTGCGCTCGATCAGAACAGAGAACAGAAAATAAAAAATGTTGATCTGATCTTATTGATTTACAATGTAATTTATTATTAGTGCAATTAAATTTTCCGCATAATGTTTCATGAATACTAGAGTAGAAAGCGCGAAGAAAACTATATCCACCCTTTGCATACCTCATATACGGCCAGGATGGGGTGGGGTGCCCACTTAACCTAAAGCGAGCAGGGGGGTGTTTTCTTCCTTATAATCACACTTTACTGCTTCATATAAGCAGTCTCGCAGGCGTTAATTATCTATTGTTCTTCGTCACGAAAGGTTTTGTTCTTATAAGAGGCACGCATTGGAGTATAAACTGGTGAATCCATTGAATTATAGACAGTCGACCTGTTCAATAATCATCCCCTGCTCACCCCACTAAAGCATACAACTCCTGGGTATACCTTAGTTGGGGAATTGCGAATATAGGAACCACTTTTGAATGTCAATTACTCCATGGCGTTTGAATCGAATAATTTCTTCTGATGGAGGTATATCAAGGCTTGAATTATTCAAACAGTTCTTTTAACGTCTAGAAAACCTGTTTTCGATTATGCTCTCACGCAACAGAATTTCTTGTGGATATACATACAAACTTCTTTTTTTGAATTAAAATTTACGTTTAAAAACATTTGCAAACATAAAATAATTTTTAACCTCCCATGTTTTTAAAAGGGAAAAGATATGAGCACTTATTCAAAGAGTACATTTTCAAGTTATCTATATATTTCTAACACATTTCATCAATTAGATTAATTTCAATTTCAACCTGCCGAAGTAAATCTAAAAAATTATCATTTTATAACAAATAAAAAATAACATTTCTCACAAATCAAAAAGAAAAATGAATCAAAAATACTGTACATGATTCATATTCTATATTAGAAATTGTATCAAAATATACTATTTAGTATATATAAGCATTGTTTTAAATTCTATAAATAATTATTGTGTAGGTACTGATTTTTATTGATATTCCATGTTTCAAAATTTAGATTATTAAAATATCGGATTCAAAAGTATTTTTTCATAAAATTTATTTCATTTACCAATTACGTGTCTCTATTATAATCTCCGCAAACCACCAGAAATGAAAATGAAAAAACATTAATAAATGAATTCACATTAAATGTTTTTTTTTTACTTTAATTATTTTTTTGTAAATTCAAAATATATAGTTAAGTTGAAAAAAGTTTACAATAACACAATAAACTTTGAATTAATTAGAATCGTTTATATGAAGTAACATTTTAATTTCTGAATTATGTTTTTTTTTATAGTTGTAAAGATTAATAACAGCTTTCATATCAAAATAAACATAATAAAATAATACAAAGTTTATCTTTACTCAAACTATCATCACATATTCACGATATGATCATATCTGTTTAATATTCTAACTATTTTTTTGACATTTTTATCTCCGACATTTTAATATTGAAATAATTGCCGATCAAAATATTGATATGCAAACATCTAAAATTAAGCTCCATTTATAGTCCAGCAGTTGAATAAGCAGTTGGAAAAGTCTAAATTATTTTATGAATCTTAAAATTCGCTACTCTACTTTGATGTTTTCTATAATGTTACAGGACTTCACTTCATGTCGCTTCATATTATATAGTTCACCATTGTGAATGCCATACAGTATGCAACTAATACAATTAATCAAACCTACTGTTTGAATACTATCCACAGGGGATATATAATATTGACATGTCTCCTAGTTTCAGTAATTTATACCGCAGTATATTATTATTGTGGGGAAACGATATCCGTAGAAAAAATTAAACTTTCTGTTTGTATGTAACAATTTTTGGACATTTTTATTCCATTGTTTGGCAGCTTGATTCTTGTTTTATACCGTTTGTAAAAGGTTGTAATAAACAACTGATCTTTATCGTCATACAGCTGTGTTTGGAGCCTCATTTAGTTTTGTTTATATTATAACTTAAGAACAATAAGAGAGTCCTCAGATAGATACATCTTGTGTTGTCTGCACGCAGGCTTTGAATATTTTAGTTAAACTTTTATCAAGTAAAGTATATGTTATTGCAAAATATAATGACACAATATATATCTAGAGGTATAAAATGAATAATTATTTTTACCAGAAAATAAACTTTAAAAAGTATGAACATTAAATTCTGTTACTTTTGATCGCTTTTTTATTGCTTATGGATAAATAAAATTTTTACCGAAAAAAGTTCCGCTTCATAATATTTCATGAAACATCGTTTACAACTCTAAATGTTTAAATAATATATCAATTTTGTTATACGCGGTTTTTAAAAAAGACACCCATGAAGAAACATACTCCCTTCCCAGCAGGAATAAATGCAACATTGAGGACTATCTTTCTTTAAACATGCGATTACATTTGCTTTTGATATTTATATACACCTAAAGTTGGGTTATCATTTGGTCAAAAAAAATTATAAGTTGGAATCATTAACCAATCTTCTCTTCTAGGATTCGTTTTTTGGTTAAGACACCACGAGGAAGGAAGGCTGGCGAAGCGCTGTCCAAATGTATCAAGTTCTTCCACGGCTAAATGGACTCTGTCATCTGGACACGGATTGCCAGATAGACTTCTATCGGAAACATTGAAATGTCCAGTGACACACTTGTAACACGGTGTTGTAGGAATGTGTGCACATCAGATGTCTAACAAAAAATTACAAGATGTCTTCATGTTATCTAGGCTTCTCACTTAAATGGTCATTTCCGAAGTTTCATTTTCAAACTTTTCAAAAAGATACCGGCCAGTTTGCAGTAAACACATAGACGACAGTTTCTGTCAAAGTCCAGAATTTGTTTTGCTTCACTAATTTGGACAACTGACAACTTTCGTCATAGATCAATTTTCAGGTTTCAATACTATTTGGACATCGTACGTCGATTAACTAAGAAAAGTAATTAACTTTTGGTGGACAGCTATATAATAGTATGTATATATATATTTCACATCCTACTAAAAACAACTTTAACAGAATTTAAAATTTTATTTTTGATTAAATTGCTATATGTAATTATTTTTAAAAAGTTAAAAACTAAAAAAATGTATAAAAAAGTTGAATAAAAACCCTCTCTGTGTTAAAATAAATTTAAACGCTATTTTAATTAATATTCTACAATACATTTTTACAAACCAAATCAAAATAAACAAATTGATCAAAGTATTCATATATAAGGCTGATTGCACATATGAAGGGTTTGTCAATTAAAAAAATTAATTTTACTTTTTTTTCATTTACTTTTATACATTTTGTATCTTTTTTAGTACCTATGTGTTTCTCTGACACTCTCCTCCCTTATTAGAAATATATTTACTACTTATAGTTCATGTTTTCTTCGACCAAATCACATAAATATAATACAATAAATATAAAAAATTCCAAGATAATTCTACATGTATCATTCATTGATCCAGACAGTGTATTTGATCTTAATCCTTTTATTTATATATATTCAGATGTAGTATATGTCTAACGATGGTATATTATATTTATTCACCTACATAAGATTAGATTTATCTGTAACTTTGAAAAATCGTTTTTATATTAAACGTGGATAATATACAAGGCTATAACAGTGCACGAAAAAAGATTTTCTCGCTAATTTGGCATTACAACTTTGTTGCAATAAGTTCTCGCGATAGATTCTGATTAAGCTTTATACAAAATTTAACCGCCAAAGGCTTAAATGCCAATTTATTGCCTGGATTAGCTTGGAAAGCCGAGCACATCTTATTCATAATATATAGGCTATGTAGAGCTTCAATTACCAAATAGTATAATGTTTTTTTCTTTGAATTTTGAAAATCTTTTAATCAATCGTTTAATATGTAAGAAAAACAATTCTAAAAATTATGCATAACTATTTCAAAACAAACATCACTTAATCTTGTATAGCAAAACCCTTGCAATACTGGCCCCTGACATATACGAATATTCATATTTATGTTTCTATATTTTAAAATTAAATTTATATTACATTAAGAACAATTATATTAATTGTAAATTATTTTAAAATTTGGATCATCGTAATCTATTCATAAAAATAAATAAAGCCAAAATTGTATTGTTTAAAAATACATATCATTAAAAATATATCATATAATATTGAAAATTAATGTTAGAGAGTTTTTAAAGAGTTTTAGTGGTCAATTTTATATACAGAATGTATTTTTTCTTTACATTTATTGTATTTTATCAAATTACTCTTCATTATTTTTTAGATATTCAATATTGATTTTATTTTAATGACTGTAAAATTATTTTATTTTTTAGTCAAATTTATCTTATATATAAATGCAATCTTTGCTCGAGACAAAACCTTGCGAATTTTTGTTTATAGCAAAAGTGAACTATCTTGTTATTTCTAAAAACTGTTTACTTATTCTCATGTGATAAATATAAAACAACAACAAATCGTCAAGTCTAACGAAAATGCTCAAACACATAAACTAGAGAATCAATGGGAGAACCACTGTTGTGGAAATTGGCGGTCGGATCCGAAGTTTACACAAAACTGCTCAGAACGGACAACAGACAGGATTCGGTCTCCCGAACTAAATTAGCGGAGACTTCGTCCGCTTGAAGAGAACACCAGTAACTAAAGGCGGAGAAGAAAATCGAGAAAGGGTAAAAGTTGATAGCAAAAGTATAAGAGGGAGAATGCAATCGAATAGAGTAAGAATTTCAGGCATGCTTGGCTGCATTTACTCCAGTGAGAACATGGCTCAAGAACATTTGACTGGTAGGTCGAATGGCTGTTCATTTAAACAGTTTCCTCCTTACTTTCTGGCTTCCCTTTCTGAGAAGCGGGTTGTTCCGTGCCTCGTCGAGCTATGGTTGCCTGATTGCTAGCTCGTGGCAAACATCCAAATGAGCCGCCATCCGATTCCTTCTGTGGTCGGGGTCTGACAAACTGACTTAACTTTCGATCTTCGTTGAGGGAAAACAGTTTTGTTGCGTATGTTTGTTCACTAGGGAAAACTTTCTCTTAAGTAATCAAATTTTTCCCATCCCAAAGTAAACACATATCGGTGAGATTTGTTGGTGGCCGAAGGTTTTTTTAAATGGCGCGGGGCGATTCTGTTGCCTCTCCGATATTTTTATGAGTAGAATAAAAATATAGTTTGTTTTCGGGACAGAAGAAAAGTTTAATTTAGAAGATTGACTTAATTAAACTGATTGCACAAAGGATCGCTTCATCGTGTATCAGATTTGATATATCCTCTTAAATTTGTATATATTGTCTTATTTAGTAGATAAAGTTTAACTCATTTATAAGCATAACATTTTCCAGCGACGTATGATTAAGGAATCCATGATGGAAACTGTATGCATTTATAAGTATAAATGTTGGAATGAAGATATTGAACCCTTCGATGGATCGAAAATACAACATGGTATTTTGATGATAACATTTTCATAACTATTTAGAATATTATACAAGCCACAAAAAAAACGTTACCAAGTTATAAGTATTAAATAATATATATAAGGTACCCTTAAAACAAATTACAATGAAATAAGTGTAACAACTTTTAAGCAAATGTTGTTCAAAAATACATTTCAAAATGTAAAAATAACTTTCCAATATAAAATAAAATGATAATTTTTTATGAAACAATATCTGAGTACTGTCTTGAAGTTGGTCAAATAATTTTATTATTTATAAATTTTATAATTTTTTTAGAATGATCTATAATCCTTGAAAAACGTCTCTTGTTATCAACCATGATTTGAATATCTCTTGAGATTACTTTTAAATGGGTTTATAGTTTTCAAGATAGTCTTCAAAAAGAGTTATTTTTAAATTATTTATATACTTTGCAAAATATTTTTCATTTATATGAAATTTCTTTAATATTTAGAAAAGTTCATTTTGAAAATATCTGTCTGAATTTCTAAATAAAGGTTTTTTCTACATAGTATTTGGTAATATTGTGTGCCTAATAATAGCGATATTAATAATCTTAGACATTTTATGAAACAATACATTTGGACTTGAAATTATATTAAATATAGCAAACAAATATATTTCTATTTTTTGTGAGTTTAAACGTAATTACAAACAAAATCAAATAAAGTTCTAAACAAACATTATTTACAAGGTATAACTAATTACAATACAGAAAATTGGATATGGGCTTTGCAACTTTCTTCTAAAGCTTACGTTCTTCGAATACTCATCCCAGTAAAACTTGTTAAATGCTACATGACTACAGTCTTTTTGCCTCGCAATCACAACATGAAATGAGCTGATTGAGTTTACTGAAGTGGGTTGAGCTTATAAAATGGGGGATGGTTTTGTCCCAGCGGCTAGTGCACTGGCCTGTCACTTTCTATGTCACTCGACTGCTTATCCACGGGGTCTTAAACAGTTATATAGACGCGATTAGAAAATATTTTCAAAATCGCACAGGGGACTAAGAAAGATATACAACATATCTCAAATTAAGAAAGCGCCATTGTTTCATATTATATAAGAGTGAATATGTTAAGAATGAGAGTTGCCCTCCAGGAGAAAGAAGGATACCACAGAATTTAACAACTTTTTGTCATGAGTCACACCTTTCAAGACGGTCTGTATCAAGAGGTCTTCTTTATTGCAGAGTATAACAACTCGTCCATCCAATTAAATACTTGTCTCGAGGGTGTCTATAATATGTAAAGAATCGTGGAACAAGTAGACACCTTTAGATGGATGGATGTACATATACGTCAATGAGAAGAAAGATAGAGAATTGAAAATAAATGTGTGGTCAATATTGTGCATGCAACAAGGCGACAAGGTTTTGTTATGACGACATCAACGTAAAGGAATCACCCAGATTGTCGATAATATCCTCAGAGCCGACTTCGTTTTCAATGGTATTTTGTTTCTTTTGTGAGTGGTTTGGAAGCCTGGACATCGGTGTAGGTGTGGATATAGATTCCTGAGAGATATTATTATAGAGCTCTCTGTAAACTGATGAAAAACTAATTTGTCAATTTCTTCGCTATTGTAGGTGTGAAAAGAAAATGTCATGAACAAAAAATAATTTAAAGAAATTTATCTGCAAACATATTTCTTATAACGGGAAAATGAAATTCTTAATGAAAGCATGAATGTATAAGAAAATATTTTACGAAATAATTTTGGAAAAAATATCATCAATTAAGTGCGTGCGTATTAATGGTATATAAAATAATATAATTTGTTATAACCACAACCATTTATTTTACTGTACACTGATTAGAATTGATTAGCTGAGTATTAATATGTATATTTATCGTTTCATTTTATTTCGTTTATTAACATTTTATTATTTATTAACGAAATCTACATAATTTCTACTTGTTCACATGTCTTTTCATCAGCATCAGTAGTGCATATTTGCAATTCGTAAACATTACATATTCCACTGAACTATATATTATGTATATGAAGCAAATTTATAATTTTATGACATGTTTATTACAGTATAGAACCTGAATTAAAGCTAATTTAACTCACGTTATGTGAATTGGACACGTACCTTATATACATATATTTATTATTTGCTGGAAGATATATCTGGAATTTTAAGTATTGTCATTTTCTGGGATTTTGTATATAAGCTATCAATATTATTAAATTAATCTCCCATGATATATATTTCTTTATTTATATGTATTGCATGTGCATTACATATTTTATTCAATTAAATAAATAATTTTTTTTTTTAATTTTTGACATTTGACATTTGAACCACGAACAACTTTAACCCACCTGGCCCCATATATTTGACTATACTTATTATATGTAAGAACTAAAATAGAATTATACAAATTAAATATAACTATCTATAATATACCTGATTCAATGGAAATTCTTTTTTGTAGTATAGGTCCCCTCCATCAATTGATCCGTCCCAGTGATTCTGTCCACATCGTTTCGTGAGTGTAGTTGGTTATGTGGGATTGTGTTTTTGAAACAATTTAACAGACTCAATTTTATGATGAGATCAGTTCTGTCAGTTGTACCCTTTGCAAGAATAGTAGCTGTGAAAGGTTTGTCGAATCGAATTGTGTTTCTGTCTGTAATGTAAATTTATAGCTAAATGATACAATAGTAAAAAGTTTAATTATATTTTAGAAAAGTGGAAATTATTCCGTATTGACTTAAGAATTTCATGATAGTTGTCTTCTAAAAAAACTGAAAATCAAGAGTAGAAAACTGTATAGATATATACAGAACTATTTTCCAAAGAATTATGGACGTTACTTTGACGTCTCGATGCATTTCCTGTAACCATGAAAATTGGTTTAATTTTGCACTGCGTTTATTTATAACATTTATTTATAACTGCGTTCCAAAACCTTCAACACCTTTACCTACCAAGAAGAGACATTTAAAATCTTGTTCAAAAGAGTTTTAAAATGTGACTACTATCTTTCCGATATCCGATGTGTACTCTTGATTTATATATATAGTAGAGAGATCTATAGCTTTCATTTAACTATAACAGCTCGGAGCTGACATCCAAAGGAATGTTCTGAAAAGGTTGGAGAGACTCATAGCCAGACACGAGAGCATTTTTCATTTCACAAAATGGTGTTCCAGTGTCAGGTCTTTTGTCGGGCCTGACACCTCTCCAATTATGTTTCCGGAGAAAGCAGAACACCTGAAAAGCGCTTTCCGCATTTTAGTCATCTGCATTGTACAAATCACTGCGATTCTGAGGATCGTCGAACTGGTAGCTTCGTGTACAGTACCTAATTCTGACAAGGTTTCATGCAGGATGAGTATAGTAATTTCTCACACGAAAGAATGACATAACGCCACTCCAATTCACTAACTCAAAAGAGGAAACGCGCTTGGAAACGGGTCCATTGTGAAATAGAGCTATCTTTCAGTTGGCTTTTGGTCCTTGTGCCACGCCAGTTCGTGACAGAAGAGTTTAGTGTCCTGCTGATTCTTATGGAAAGATTTGACTATTCTGAAATGATTAAGTTTACTTACACCTGATAAAACTGTAATTGAGCTAGAAAAAAGTCAGCATTGTAAACTGTCAAAATTGTTGAATTGTATTTAATATTAATAACACCAGTTATTAAAGTACACTAACATATCCAATAATAAAATTAAGATATTAATAATTGTTTTAAGTTCCCATAATATGCTATTTTTATCAAAACAGTGACACCAACCAAGTATTTACGAAAGATAAACCTTTTGTCACTCCTCCCTCCTCCATTGTCATCAACAGCATCATAAAACAACGATCATATTTGAGTAGAACTCTTGGAAGATGTCAACATACGCTGGCAAAGCTGTCTTCTCCTTCCACGACTCATGGAGTGGATCGAATGTCGAACGCTGTTTGCATGAGTCACCTGTAAACTAAGACGACGATAAAACTACTTAGCAACCCACTTTCTCAAAACATCTGTAAGGATTCCCATTCTAATTCCATATATATATGTACAATATTAATATCATACACACACATAAATCCACAAGAGATATTTGATGAAGAAAAATTCTTAAAAAATAGCATTATACAAAAATAGGAGTATATTATATACTATGGTATAGCTTGCTGACTATATTAAAAAAATATTAAAAAATTAATCAATTATAGAAATGTTTTTATATTTCTTGTGTATTTAGAAATAAATACATAATAATAATTCGATAACAGAATTTTCTTTACATCTAACCAAAATTTATCCCACAACTCATTACATAACATTTCTTGTAGACTTTATTATTGTATATTTCAGATAGTTTTCTATGTGTATATTTAATTTTGTTCATTAGTTACTTATAAATATAATACATATAAATTTAATAAAAGTTTTTCGAAAGGATGTCATAAATTCCTACAGTTCATAAATCCAATACTTTCCCCATGTTTTGGAGTATATAGAAAACATTTATGAAATTGAGAATTATAAAACTTGGAATAAGAAAACGAGAAATAATATTATTTTGAAGATTTAGACCTGTAAATATTGTATTAATTAGTAATTTTACAGTAAATACATTTCAAAAACCAATATATATATATATATATATATATATAATATAGGCTATGAAATCAGAAATTCACTATAATAAAAACACTTTTTTTAATTTTGTAATTTCAAAAAGAAAAATCGAATGGTTTATAAATTTCAAATTTCTGTTAAATTTAAAATTAATTAAAATTAATTGATTCGGTATAACCAGAATATTATGAAATGTCCATAACATTCAAAATTGTTTGCCAATATCATTACTATACATTACTCTATTATTAGATACAGAAGGCAAGTGTCTAACATCAGTTTTGATATGACAAATTAAGTGAGATAAGATATAATATCTTATTACATCGATCCGAATTTCTTCAATGCCTGTTTTTCTTTTTGTTGGATATATTTGCAAATGTATAATAGGAAATCTTAAACAATCTGCAAAATAAATAGACCGGTAATATTTCACAATAACCGTAGGATGCAATATCATTATGAAGTCACAAATACAACTTGGAGAAGTTTTTTTCTCCTTTATCAAATGATAGGCAAATAGTTTTTTTTTAATGTTTTTGAGGAGCAGTATACTTACTAAAAATGGATGAATACACACACAAAAACGCATATATTATAGGTAGTATACCTCTTGGGTGACTGCAGTTATAAAACTTGTAAAAATGAGCAAAGTTATACCTTATACACACACAGAATACATTATAGAAATGAGGAAACCATTAAGGCAGTTAGCATTATTGACGAAGAGAATAAAACACAATGTTCGTGTAAGGCTGTATCAATATATAATTAGACAGATTCGTTTGTTTGTTGAGAAAAAGAGAATACACACCCACATACATACGTTTACATCATAAAAGATATTTATTTTTTCATAGAGCTAATTGTAAAACTGTATGTTCTGTTTGTTTAGATGTATAACATTTAAGATAATAATAATTATTCTAGGTAGCTTCTATCTCAATTAACTCATCTATAGGACTATGCGAAAATATATGAAAGAATCCAAATTCTTAATATCAATAAATGTTTTTCAATTTTAGATCTGTAAACATTAAAATCTTTTACATTTACACATTAAACATTTATAATCTACACACACACATACATAATATATATTTGTATAGCCTGGTGTGGCAATTATATTTAAAAATATTTATTTAAATCAATTTACCTCTCAAATATATTTTACTTGATATAAATAAGTATAATACATTAGAAACCAATCTAAACGTATTTTTGATAGATGTTAAATTTTTGTGGTTTTTGCTGATAAAACTAATTGTAAACATATAATATTGCAACCTATGTGGATGTTTTTTCGTTCTATTTTAACTATAACTAGCTTTTATAATTAGTAATTCTTTAAATATATTTGATGGTCAACTTATCCAATATGAATCATCTATTCATCTACAAAAATATGGAATATGATATCAAAACTGTGCAATATAGCATTGTATTTCAAAGTCAACACAATTTAATATTTGTTTACTATTTAAAACTGTGTAATTACAACTAGGGCACATTTTCATTCTGACTAAATTCTTTTTCTGCAAATATTATTATTATTAGTTTGTAATGATTAAAATATTCTAGAGGTCAAATAGGTGTTGTAGGTATCTATTTATGCACAGCGGGACCGGTATTTTGTCAAATCACTTATAAAACAATTAGCTTTACAATTTATTCAAACTGACTATAAACGATAATTGTTTAAGAGATTTGAGCACACAGCCTTTGACTCTACGGGGGGCCTACGGGTGCGAATCTGAGGGCCTTTGAAGGGTGCTTCTTCATTCTACTTTGTTTGACAGAAACCTTCCAGATGTGCGGTTCCTTGTCTGTATAGGTAGAATGATTAAACAATTTAATAGCATATATTCTATTACAATAAGTAATGAATATTTAACTTTAATTTAGTAATGTCGCATTTAAAAGATACTTCCTGACAAAATTGTTCCATTTATAGACGGACATGAGGAAAATGTCGGAAAATGATTATGATATTGGGGAAAGGAAAAAAAGGTGGATAATCAAAGTCTTATTGTATACTATGGGTGTGCAGTGATGAACACATTAACTTAAGCATCTTAATGTATAGAACCTCCCATGTTGTGAAATGTTTCAAATTTAAAATAAAGATTTTAGTTTGAATTGAAAAGGATTCAAACACAAGATTAAATAACTGTTTACGTCAGTCAAATAATGACCGTCTTGTTGTATAGCATTGCAAATTAATGCAACTTTACATCATGATAATTTGACTCGAAGATGATTATAAATACTTTAATTCAGTGTATATAGATTGGTTGAAAATCTTTTAAAATAAGTTTTAATTACATTTTATTATAAGGTTCAGTTAAATTCTTTTAATAATGTAGGGATTTTAACTTTCAGTCATTTCAGTCAAAGCTTAAAAAATTTATATACAAAAGAAGTGTGATATTCAACTCCACAAGGCAAAAATATTGTTATATCATAGCTGAAGAAGTATAGCAATTTCACTCAGAAAATGTTCATTCAAATGAACAATAAGTAGTATAGGAAGAAAAACATAACTACACTACAACAATATATGATTCATTACACCGAATTTATTTGTTCCATAGCAATTTATAAAATATGGTATTGTAAATAAACCAAAGATATAAATTAAATATATCCATTGGTTATTTACATTATTAGTATTTTATATATAATTCCATCTCACTGAAATATGCAATCAAATTAAAATCGTTAAAACCAAATTAAGTTGAGTAACTCGAAATTTTGAATGTTCCAGTTTTATTTTCAACAATCAGCGAAGATCAGTTACCTATTAATTTTGAAGTTAACATAATAAATTGTTAATTTCTGATTAATTTCGAGAATATCACGTTTACTAAACTCTTTTATAAAATATAAGTACCTTAAACTCATATTAGAATTAATTAATAAAATATATAGTTTTGAAGTTATTAAATCATCCGTTTTTATTCATTTTAATATTTAAACTCATATTAGTTTACTTCTATAATTCCCCAATTACTAACTATATTTTCATTGAATACATATTTTTAACTAATATATACGAATAAATGTTTTATCTATAATTTAATCATTTCAATTTATTGCAATACATACAAATTTTGTACATATTTTTCTATACCCTGTAGCATTTCTGATAAAAATAATATAACTTTTATATAAACTAATTAATCTGATGCGATTTATTTTCATTAATATATATATATATAAAGTGTTTGTTGTTGACTGAATAAAAGCAAAACAAATTTTTTCTTCGTAATTCTATTTCTATATTTGAAATTGCAAGCAAGATGCATAACTTCAATGGTATTCAATTCTTCAATAAAGGTTTTTCCTTTGTTAGCAAATCTTTCTAAAACATGTATCGAATGCAACAAAATTGAAAGGGTTGTTTGATCATTAAAAATGATTTTCAAGTTATATATTTCTAGATTTAATGGTTAAAATGCACTTATTCAGACTTTTATAAAATGTATTTAATCAAGCCATCTTTTTATGTCGATTACAAATGTACTTAGTAAAAAGGATTGAACTAATGTTTTGTATCAGATAAATCCATAGATTTAATTAATTTCATCAATATTTAATTTTGATTGATTTGATTTATTTTGATATTTGATACAAAACTCGACTATTAATTAAAAAGACAGTTATAGAATTTTTTTCAAATTATTATAGCTGTTTTTAAAAAGGACGAAAGCTATTATTTGAGTTATTGATTTATATTGATTTATAACTTTCCCACCTGAGTAAAGTGCAAAAAAGTTTGCCCCTATAATGTACATTGAAGAAAATATGGTCACCATTAGTATAACGGATAAAGACGACCTAAAATCCAGCTTAATTTTCTTAAAAGTCATACTTACACATATGGTTTATTTATGTAACCATCTAGAACAACTTTTCTATTAACTAATTTTGAATATACAAATAATCAATTTTTTAATTTTTAAAATAAAATTTAATATTATTTTTATCATTGTTTATATATTCAGGAAGGAACTATCTTTTATGGACGAGATAATTGGTCGCTTCTACTTTTCCATAATTTAAAAAGACAAAACAGACAAAATTTTAATCTATAAGCTAGTTCATATTTTTCGAATTATTAATTGTCTATCAATATTATGAATAATACAATACAACATTTATAAATTACTTTTAATAATAATACATATTTTTAGTAGATAAAGCATAAAACAGACAATCACTTGAAAACAATTTTTGATCGAGAACTACAATTTTATTCATTTTTTAATTAATTATTTTAACTAAATGTTAAAACATTTTATAACAGTATTATTCACACCTTTTCGTATGATTAATAATTAACATATTGGACAATCAATACATTTTAAACAAATGAAGATGAAATGGTTGTTTTTTGCATTTCATTAATTTGATTTTGAGATATTATCCCTTCCAGTTGCAGTGGTTAATTGAAAGTGTCTCATCTGTCTTCATTTTTGATGGAAGTCCAAATTACTCCAAGAAAAACTTTGAATGAACCGCTGACAATATTAGCAAGTCTCAATGACAATTGTCTCAAATCAAGTGTTAGCCAGATATTAAATTCCCCAATAAAATAGAAACAATCGGATAACTTGACTCGTCTCTTTCAAATTGAAAATATGAATCCCGCAATAGTCCAATAAAAGAACAGATGTGAACCCCAGCATCATTGAGCGGTTGTGGTGTTATGCAACACAGAGTATCTCAAACTCTTAAGCTGTGTCCCAAGAGATCAAAATCTTGAATATGCTGCCAAAGAAAAGTTGACATGTTTTCCACAACTCTATATTCGAAGCTTGTATATATATTATTATGCGATAAGTCACGAGGAGTCCCTTTTCTTATAATGAAACGAAAGCAAGCTGAGTGAAACAGTGGATGTTACATGCGGGAGTTCGACAGAGCGTTTCGACCTCTACAGAACCAACTGCTGGCGCTGTTCATGTGCCCGTGGGTGATTTAGACACCCCGGTGAACAGAGTGGGTTAGAAGATTGCGAGAACTTTAGGTAACTGCTCAAAGATGCGGAAAGAAGCCCTTCAAAGTGTTAGAAAACATATTATTTCAAGCTCTGTTGACTTTTAGAGTCAAAATGTTTTCCCCATGAACTCCTTTTTAACCAGAAAATTTGAGTCATATACCATTTTAAAATGAGTACAAAGAAGGAATATTTGTCTTGTTTTTCTTGATAGTTATTTCAGTCAAATCTTTTATAATTGGTTTCTTTTAATTATACAGACACTTATTTTAAAACTAATTTTTTATTGATTCGTGTGTTTTGGGATTATTATACTATAATTACGGAGGTAGGCGAACATTTTCAAATTATAGAAAAGAAATTAAGGGAAGAGTTGTGACATCGGAACTGACATTAATTATTTCCGACAAAGTGAATATTTATTGTTCTTCTTTGTCAAATAATCCAAACATGGTCGATTGAATTAATTGTCTATAAAATTTGCGACATATTTGCGGAACAATTTATTGTGAAATGTTTCCACAACCACTTGTTATCAAATTTAACAAAATAATATAAATACAAAAAAGAATATTGATCTCACAAAAGATTCGTTATATTTGTATCAACTTGACATTTATACGCTATAAAGGTATATCAGCCAATTTTCAATTTTATCAATATAATAATATAAATAATTCAGAGTATATGTATACGGGTGTGTTTAAAGGAACATGGGAGGTTAACTGCAGAGGAAATCAAGTGGAACGATACCATTGTACAACTTTTGCAATGATACAGTTTTAAGAATATATATTCGATAAAAAACATTAATTAGTTTTTCATTCTTTGAAATTTATGGAATATTTAAAGATCGTGTGACAAATTGTATATTAACTGATGATAATTTTATTAATTAAATTTTGAATAATGATTGTTTTCTAAGGAATATGGTTCCTATACACCTTAACATATGATGAACTCGACTTAAGACACAGAATGCATTTCTTGTACTAAAAATGTTCGATAGATTTAGTTTTGTTTAAATTGTTTAATAAATCGCAAATTTATCGTTCTCATTATCTTTAACCTTAACGTCGTATTATAAAATCCACGATAAAATTCGCTAATGAGGGTGACATCGTCAGAAACATATGCTTTCCTCAATGAGATTCAAAATTTTCCAATTTTCCAATTTTTATTTTTATTATTTTGTCTTTAAAAGTATCTGTTAGTGTTGTTTATATAATGATCGAGGTAGTTGTTTAGCAGTATATAGTATATTGTTTTGTACAATAAAGTTCAAAATTTTAATTGTTCATTGTTGCATATATTTAATTAGAATTAGATTAAATTCAATTATTATTCAATTTAATGTATACGAACTGATCTAACATATTTTGTATTATGACATACGAACTATACTATTTTCCATTTTGGAGATAAATTTTATTATCATGAAAATTGTGAACCTGTTAACGTTTTTAATGTTTTAATAATAAATAAACATATTATATTCAGTGAATATATCCTTTTGAACACTTACATCTATATATATACACAGATATTAGAAAATCGTAAAGTTTTTGATTTATTCAAATGGTTGGTTACAGTATTATTGAGTTATAAAAATAACATACTCCACCGGTTCCTATATATATGAATTTCATTTACAAATGTTGAGCCAAATCAAGTGTTCAACCAAATATTTATTACGCAACAAAAGAATATTGCTACAAGCTGATTGAGACCATTGAATTCTAGTCGGCGGCAAAAATTGATCCCCTTAAAGGGAGAAAAGCCGATTATCTGAACGGTGTGACTCACAGATATATTACCACCAAGTTATCTGATTCTGGGAACCCACTGAAATGAATACATTCGCTGGATGACAAGCAGCGAATTGAACAGGAAGGGGGTCGGGGATTGAAGTATGGATATAGTTGGGAACATTCGTCGGACAAAAACTATTTCTTATATACCTATAATAACGACTACCAGCACAGTGTCATATCATGGTGCTTTTTGTGATTTCTGTTACAATTGCGCTTACGGCTGTATAATTAACAATGCCAATTTTAACTTTTAAATAGGAGCTGAATATGATAAGATTTCTAATCATTTTAGCTATTACATGACTAATAAATAAGTTTTAATAGGAGTGGAATGATACCAGCTTATGCGATGCTTGATATAGTTTGAAAAAGTCTTCCACATAAATTACCAATATCAGTGCTATATAACATACGATTTAATTCCACTTAAACAGGAAATAAGGAAATGAGAATTTGTAAAAATTCTGAAGAATCGTTATCGGGTTCAAATAGTGTTACACATGCAAGTCTAATTTCCAGTCTATAATGATATGGATTTGGCGGAAACTTACTTGACGGAATAACTTTAGTTCCAATTCTGCTAAATATCTGCAGTGTATATTAAGAAAAACTCCGTTATACAAAAAGGAAGTTATGAAGACAATAGAGCAAATAGAGAAGTTGAGTGTTCTTTCTTTATACCACTGAATGATAAAACAAAATAAATTGATTTTATTGCAAAAATGAAAAGTTACATCATTAATTTATTAACTTTATTCTTAAGCAAAGGTTGATATGAAATTGTGAAAATAATTTTTAAAAGATACGTTTTAAAAGAAAAGATTGCAATATATTTTAAAAATTGTATTTATTATTTTTATTCTTAAAAGTCATTATCATATTGTAATTTTTTATAAAAATAATATTTCTATATAAATATATATCCTGTCCACATACATATCAATATTTTATTGGTGTTTTCCTAGAAAACTATATATCTGCAAAACTTTTCATTTTTAAGTTTAATACAATTAAAATCAATTATAATAGCGTATTATATTCTCAAAAAATTATATTCGATACTATCTAGGTATTAATATATACGTTATAGGTATATATCTATGGATAAAACAAAAATTGATCTGAATCCTGATCGAAGGGGTCAACTATATATACGAATTTTTACATTTTCTGTAAACGGCCGGTCTATATTTTTAATTGTTTGTTAGCTATTATGATCCTATATAATATTCTAATTCGTTCATTATAAAATATGTTTTCTCTAATTATCAAAGTAAACAAAATATTCTAAAGTTGTGTGCGTTTAAATAGTGTTTTTGAAATTATTTAAAACAATTTGAAAACTATTTTATACACAAATAGCTATATTTAATTTTAATTTTATTCAACTAAACTATCCGGACAATATAGCAAATAATTATTATAATTATTCAAAACTAAATAAATAAAATCAATAATATTTCAATAATTTAATAATAATTTCAATACTATACAAAGATAATTGAGAAAATCACACACAATGACCGAATTATATTATATAAGAGATGATCCAAAAACGTAAATCGCTTAAAAATAATAAATGGGAGGTTAAACTTATTTTCTGAAAAAAACGGAAATATTTAAGAAAACAGACATTTAAAATTCAAAAAATAAATATTTTGTTTGTTAAAATACAATGATACGTTTTTAATTGATTTGATTTTATATTACCGTTGGTAAAGGGTACATATAGTTTATTGATTAAGTGTATTTTTAAATTCTTTATGACCACAAATTCGTTTTTAAGATAGTTGTATGAGAAAGAATTCTTATCACGAATGATGTGCATAAAAACAGAAAAACATACATAAAAACACAACATAAATTATTTTTTTAATTACATTTATTCCTAATATAGTATAGATTATTTGTTAAATAAAATGAGATAAATTCAGAATCGCATGTGCTCTGAAATTATGTTTAAGGCAATTTTAATTTGCATTTATATATCATGTGCTGCAACATATTTATCGATTCTTTTTGTTAAAAACCATTACATATTTTATATTGAAACCAAATAAGTATTTTCAAGCGTAAAAATATTTTATTTAGGTATTTTAAACATTTGTAAGAAAATTTTTTAACTCATGCAAAATATAAAATTAACACAAATACATTTTTAATCAAATATTGAAAATTAACTATCCGGCCCCGGTTTCAGTCAATTGCATTTATTTATATGTAGTAGAAAATAATATTTAAAATTATTTAAAATAAATTTTTAATAATTAAATATTAAATTAAATAAGTTACAAAAAATCTAATATATTTTAATTTCATTTAATTTTAGACTAGTCAAAATGGTTTGTTTTAAAATTCATCAATATTCTCCATATCTCAAATTATTTATTTCCTTATTACGCAAAGAAATTCATAAATTTTTTGGATATAAATTAGTAATTTAAAAATGTTATCAATGTGATGCTGACTAAGCCGTCACTATAATAAAATTAATAAATAACACTGTCTTCTTAATTACAACCATTCTGTAAAAACTGACAACTTGTAGAGAAGGCGATAAAGTTATTTATATTGGTTTTGACAGGGAAACTAGAAATTATGTCATAAATTTCGTATATGGAGCCTCTTATTCCATTTCTAAAATTATAATAGTGTTCTTAAGATATTTCTCAAGACTATAAACTGAAGCTAATCAAAATGGAGATATTTTGGCTCAAATTTCTCAAAATGAGTCGTATTCCTGGAACTTCGGGTAATGTCACTATATCTCTGTTTCTGTCTATATGTATGCACAAAACGACATATTATTATCCCTGTATTCTGATGTATTTAGTATTATTACAAGTTGCAAGCTAGCAATTATAGTTAAAGGTGTTATGTAAACGATTTGAGCCTAATATTATACGTGAACTCAACTCAGTGAGTCATCTTAATATTATGTCCAGAATAAGAGATTATGCAATGATTATTGTGTCTATTTTAATGACTTAATAATCTAAGAAATTGGATGCTTCCCACATTACAAATAAGGAGATGTGTTCACTGTAAACCGAGTCTAATATCGGCAATTTGTTTATACTTATCGAGTTAAGCCAACATGTTCGATTTTGACAGTTATTTAAATTCCTCACGATTGTTTTGCAAATTTTAAGAAAATCTATACCTGAAATACTATTTCTATAAATAAAATGTACCAAAAACAAAAAATTCAGTTATAAGTATACTCTGTATAGGTTAATTTCCTTTCATTTTGAACAGAATTTTATCAACGACAACTGTTTTTAAAATGTCTTAAGTAAATTTAACAACTGAGATATATTATGTTTATTAAAAGTGGGAGTTAATAGAGTAAAAATAAAATAATTTGATAACAACTTCAGTGTACAATTAACCACTGTAAACTTTTGTTTAAAGAAAACTAATTTAATTGTTTTGTATGATAGTTCACAATTATCAGTTTGCAATCCAGAACTGAATACGATGTTAACAGACTTACGAAAATTAAAAAAACTTATTTAGAGGAAACAAATTTTTAATGGATTGAATCCTTGTAAGTGAAACGCTTCTAACCTGTGGAACTTTTACATCGTCGTCCTTAAAAGTGAAAACTGCTCTTCTGTTGCTTCATAGAGGCAGGCGCCAGGAAACCTTCGTGTCGTCACCTCAATTTTTTGCCATGAAACACGAATCCACACATAAACTGGGCTACATCAGATTACAAATATGTCATATCCTTTATATATATATGTATATATCTATCTTTTTGAAAACAGTTTAGTTGAATCTAAAATTTATGGCGCCAGAACTCGCATCACATTTGCAAACGATTCCCTTATACTTATTTATTATTTCCTGTTTTAGTAAGAGACTGACTTGACACATTTCCACATTGACTTTTTCTGTTCCATTGTTTAATTGTCTTTTTAAATGCATTTTGTGAGTTGGAAGAGTATCTTGACGTAGCAGACACGTCATGCCTTCCGTGATGAAGTGGTGTAGTTGAAGTCTTAGGGTGTCTGCGTATAGTGTGTTTCTTAATATTTCTTTTGTTTTTATAGTAAATTTTGTTTACAAGTTTTGCTTTTAATACTAAAGTTAAAAGTTTGTATTCAGTAAGCATTTTAAAACAGGCATCTAAAACCAAATTTTGATGATTGTAAATTTTCAATATGAAATAATGCATTTAATTGCTTTTTATAAATATTTTCAACGTATGTTTAATTATTATAAATAAATTGAAAATAATTTTGCCACTTTTCAATAGTAAAGTTTTTCCATGGACATATAGGTATCCAAATTCTTTTATTTTAATATGATATATTCTGCTCTGAACACATTATATTATTATGCTATTATTAAATTTATAGTTATGCATAGGTAGTAAAAAAAATACCACAAATCTCAATTTAATTTTTACTCAAATGCAAATGAATGTAAATTCTCTTCCTATGCATTGTAATTCATAAAATATTTATAAAGAAAATTGCAAACGAATTATCCTTCACGTTTATTCATATACCAAACACTTAAAAAATGTTGTAAAAACAGTTAACAATAAATACATCCATAAACATCAAATTGATTAATATTTTAATTCAAATTATTATTATAATAACCTTTTTTTCTTTTCAATATTTTGAGAGAAACAAACAGATAACATCTTTTATCCGGTTGATTGTTGTCGACCAAAAGGGTCAATAATTTTCGATTGAAACGCATTTCTAAACTTTATTATACCCATTATCCTGACAGCATTAGATGCGCCTCAAGATTGCCTTGTAATCACTTTTCACACAAATATTTATTCCAAATTGATCTTAGGCAGTTTCATATTATTCCAGCTTCCTCCACTTGCTCAAATAGTATTACTGAGGTCTTTGATAGCGAGCTAAGAATGAGGAATACGATACAGTCTGGTCAGGAAGTGGATGACGTTCCACCAAGTCACGTGATCTTGTGACAGGCGGAAATCGGACGGATGGAAGAACATAAAAATTGGCTAGACAGGTCAACTAATTATTCACATATATTTATAAATAAATATAAAATGTATTTTGGATGTATCCATAACTTAAATAAATCTATAGAATTAATAAAAGATAAAATAGTATATTAGATTTAAGAATATTTCTTTGTAATAATTAATTATACATTTTTACATTTATAAAACTTGTGGACAAAATAGAACAACTGTTTTCAATCATTTTGGTTTAAGTAGGTACCTATTATACTTTTTCACAATGCCATATTTTAACATAGTTCCACTTTCATCTTTTTCTTAAATCTATAAATATTTATTTATTCTAAAAGTATGTATATATAGATATGTTGTTAGACACGTATACCTGGCTAATCTCATATAGGAGAATATAAAATGTGTTTCTTTTAAAGAAAACATTTCTTTGTATTCTCAATGTATAAATAAAATCAATTTCCTTTGTTGATTTTTTGGAATTTCATACTACATACTCGCAGCATTTACAAATATAAACCCAGTATTGATCATGTGTAGGTTTTCTCAAAAATGTTTCAATTCATCAAAAGTTTATATATTTAAATAAAATACATTTTTTAACATTCATTTCTAAATAGAACATTTTTTTGAATTTGTAAAAATTTAATTTATATTAACTTTATATTTCATTAAAAGAGAACATATCGAGTGTCAAGTTACCTAAAACTTATTACTATATCTACCACTCTCTTGCAACTTTATTTATAGGAAATCAGCCTAATACGACAATTGAGAATACAATTGTAAGCTTATAAATGTGAACAATTTACGTTCAATGTAGGGAACAATTCTCAAGTGTTTCAATTGTATTTATTGATCTTTAAAACAAACAAGTTGAATAAATAAACAATCAACTGGTTCGTGAGTGACCATAAGCTGAAACACTTGGCTCCTCCTGGTGTCACCTTTTCCTGGCTGACCTGATATATACTTCTGTCAACAAAAAGGGAAACTTTACGACTACTTTTACACTTGAAATATTATCACATAAAAATGTTTAGATAGTGAATTCAAACTAAGATTTTAAAAGTTCAAAATTATCCTGTATGTAAATTGGCTTTCTATATGTAAAAAGAAAATGTTTTAAGAACACGTTTTTTAAAAATAAATGTTAATATCAAAAAAAGATTTAAAATATATAATCATGTTTTGAGTATCTCTGATTTAGTTTATGTATTAAAACCTATTGCATAATAATGCGATAATTTCATTGATTTGTTTTTCACATATTTAGAATTTTAATAATTTTTTATTGTAAATCAATAATCGTTGTATATAAATAAAAAATGTGAACCTGTTATATAACAAATTGGCGTTATTGTTATCGTTGGTTACACTATTCTATAAATCTAATACTCACTCTATACAGAAAATGTAACTAACCGTAAAATTAAAATTTCTAATTTAAGAAGAAAGTCTCGTTTTATTTCTGGACAATAAATTTGAATATGGATAACAACTACCTAGTCAAAAAAGTACCATATATCAAAAATCCATCACTACTCAACCCAGTTGAACCAGAAAGAAAGGATAAGGGTGACTTTTCTTCATGTGAGGATAAATTATAATCATAATAGAATAAGAATTATGATCTTTTGCGATAATTAATCATTTTATTTTTGACACTTTCTTTAGATCTCATCTGTCAGTCAGTCAGTCAGTGACTCAGAAGTTAGATTTTAGAAATAAAATCGGTATTTTATACTCGAGAGTGCAGATACCCATGAATACGAAGATTAAGTTATTACGAGTATACCATATTAAATATTTATACGTTATACTGTTCTCAGATGTTTTAAATAATAGATTTTAATACAATTTTGTGTATTATGTATATTTGTAAACTATTTATTCAAAACAACATTTTTAATTAAATGTTAAATATTGTATTTCAGCAAAATATTGATTTTTCACTCTAAATGCCTAGATACTTTCATATTTACACAATTTAGTTAATTGAAAGTTATATCTATAAACTTTGAGATACATAGCATAATTTAAGAGCAACTATGAAATAATTAGGTAAGTAAGAAATTTTTGAGTACAATGAGATTATTAATGGCTGGCTCTCTTGCGGACTATTGAAAATTATATTTCAATACGTATACGTTATTATATTAATAATTATTGCTAGTAATGATGGTGTAAATATATAGCAATGTAATTTATGGTATTAACCTTTTACCGACGGGCGTTCAAGGTTTGATACAGCGAAAAAAGTTGACTCACCCAGCACGAGATTCTATTTTTAGTATCAGTAGACTCTGATTGGCTGACATGTTCTGCACCTTTCTTATACAAGAAATTTTCGACAGTATTCAAAGTCTTTTAATGATTTTTGAGGCCTATAATTATAAAATCTTAAAATACTAATTATTTAGTCGCCTTTAAATGCATTCTAGGTCGTAAAACCTTAGAATATCAATGCTTGGTGTCGTTTTATGGGCTAAGCTCCTCCCCGCGTAGCCATACGACACCGGAGATTGTTATTTTCCGTAAATTTGATTGATGTTTGTTAGGATTCCTGCATATAATTAGACTATTTTTATGAATTAAACGTTAAGCCTAAAGCTGTGCTCACGATTTGCTTCGGTTAACCAACTAGGCAATCCAGCTAAAAATCAAACAACTAAATGATTGCGTGATATAAAAATCAATTTCAATATTTCTTTTTTTCTTTTTTTCTCATATTACATTTTAGAATGTATTTTTTAAGTATTTCTGTTTTGTTCAGATTTTTCATACTTGTATATACTAATATGTTTTACAATTACACATCGAATATAATTCATAATATGATTCCATTTTTCCAATAATATAATATTAGGTTCGTTGGAATATATTTTATATCCTTTAAAATTGGACTGTGAATTTGATTTCCGTCAACATATCGTCGGTAAAAGGTTCATTTTGAATTTTGCGTTCTTCTTAATACTTTAATTGTTTAAAAATATGCCATGATTTAAACATAAAAAAAGAATTTACAAAAATATTATATTGTATTCTCTATACCTCAATTCTGTTGAACAAGAACAAATCCAACAAATCTGAAACACAATTTCTCTACTCCGCAAATATCTGATTTTATACAAAACAACTGAAAGCCATGCCTGCCCTGTTTGTGAATTTGGCTATGTTTGCTGTGTTTGACAATTAAATATTATAATCCCAGGCAGGTAGGTTTCCACGAAGAAGCTTTGACAATATTTTTGAAAATGACCAGTCACCAAAATGAGGATGGGCACAGTATGGGGTGAATTATATACACCCCTCATTGAAATCGTTTGTCTTTGTTTATATTTCTGTAGTTGAGGGGAGGCATTTCCCGCGATAGTTCTACACAATATAATATTTTACTTCTTTATTTAGTAGCGCACGAGGATCTCAGCTGGAGACGTAGCCATCAGTCTGTGAAAAAACGGGGGCTTGTTTTAGTCTAATTAAGAACAAAGACAGCATTCCGATTCTTTAGCTTTGGTTTTTTCCGTGTTTTAAATTGTTACGTATATTGCGTTTGTTGTGTTTGGCGGAAGACGCCTTTCAAGAACAATCAGATTAATCAGAACTATAACGACCAATTTGTAGAGTTTGCTAACTTTGCAAAATACATCTTGCATGTATGTCCAATAAAAATCAATTTGAGTTGTAAAATGTTCCATTAATTTGATTAAATGTCGACAAATTCAGTTTATTCCGCTCATACTTAACTAATGACTGACTCAGTTGCCTGCATCCTACTTTATTATACTTTGATAAATGTATATTAGAATAAAAGTGGATTTTTTTGCATTTAGAGGATTCCATTGTATTTTTTTAAATGGACTGTTATTTAATATGTGCATATTTTAAAAGATGAAGAAATTATTTACTTATAATTATAAATATAATTTACTACAATATGAAAATGTTTATGGATAAAAAATTTCAATTAATGTGTTTGAAAAACTGAATAGATTATAAACGATTTCAATTACACATATTCATCTATAATGCACAATTATTCACTCATTATTCACTCCCATATAATTTATCATTTTATTCACATATATTCACATATCATACATATTTATTCACGTAGTCCAATTTTTTCACACATTTGAAATATATAAATGACACACTTTAACATTTCAGTCACAACTATATTCACATATTTACAAAGTTTCATTCAATTTTAATAAGGATATCCAAAAATTCTATATTGAACCAGATACGATTCAATATTTTAAAAAATATATAAATATATCTTTTATTTATTTTATGCATATCTTATAAACCAGAATAATCAAAATTTTATGAAAATTATAAATTATTCTTTTCATTTATTTAATCGATTTTATTTCTAAGACTACAAATGTAAAATATTACACTGATGCGCTGGCATATCTTTTATAGAAGGATATTTTATATTTTATTACAATAATCATAATATTGTTATTTTTTTGACAATATATATAAAAATTGAAAGAAAAAATATATAAAATATAATATCATGGTTAAGTATAATAATTTATGCAAAGTCCTTGAAATTCTTTTAGAAGGGAAACCGACATGCGTTAGCAATATATCATAATTTCGATGGCAGTTATAGTGAATGGGTCGATAACTATTCCCATTATTCAAAATCTTCATTTATTAATGGATTAATTAACATAAATATATATTTTTTAGCTTGACCAAAATTGAAAATATCGCCGAACGGTAGGAATCCTTAATGATGGTACTAAAGAATTTTATTCGTGAACAAAAATGACAAAAACTTATTTAAAATTAACTCGTTTGACAACAAGAAATATTAGGTTCATTTTACAATTTTTTAAATGTTTATAATCAAAAATTATAAGACTTTTACAAAATATTCGAAATAAGCAATGAATAAAAAAGATTTAAAATTTACGAAAAATATAGATTAATGTGGTTTTATTTACGCAATCTTTAATCAAAAATTATGAATAGTCTATATAAAAGACGATTTATTTAAATATGTGACACAGCCAATTAAAAAATTATTTCAATTATACTAATATTTGTCAATGTTTAAATATTATTGCTGCTCGATTCTCCAATGTTATTAACGAAACAAAACCAAAAACAGAAAATATATTATAGAAATTGTCACTGTTTTTCTTTTAATGCATGATAAAGAAAAAAATAAATAAAAGCCGACAAAAATCTGTAGTTAATTTTCTTTTACTAATGCCTAAACTGTCACGAGAAATATTGGAGCACCCAAAAGATACAGAAGGTCTAACTCTCCAAACTGATTGAATTTGTCCCGAGAACAGGGCAAGATGATCGGAGAGCCATAAATCAAGTCCTGCCAGTGACACGACGCATATAATAATTATTACCGGTCGGATGATATTCGTTGGAGAGTGGGACATATTTCTACTCCTAGAGGACACGTTAGGGTTGGGGGTATGGATAGGGGAAGGGGGGGGGGGTGGGAAAGGATCTTCGAGTGGATATTATGAAACCAACTCACTAGTTGTCCTTTTTACGCTTCAACGCGATCGCCCAGGTTTCTAAAATAGGGAAGAAGGAAGAAAGGAAAGTACTAAAAATGTTGATTTATGATCGTCTCTTAGATTGAAATTGTTTTTCTTATATTATATTTTTACAAAAATTGTGTTAAGTCATTACCGACAAAGTAATATTTTTATTAAAATCTTTATATTAAATTTTCGACATTGATTCAGATCTTATCATAAAAATGCCTTAAAATGTGGTTTATTCAATTAATTATTCATATTAACTATAAGTATTGAATGCGTTATTCTGTATTCTGTATTTTTAGTATTTGCTTTTAATTATTATGTAAGAAAGAAAACATATTTAATTGAAAAAATATTTGTATAACTAACTAACTAATGCAATACAATATATTTTGTTTAATTATATTTCTTAGTATATTTTTTTAACGTGTACACCCAGATATTTTCAATATATCCTTTCTATAAAAAATAAAATTCAATTATGCATTTTATAGAATGAGAACTAACAATAGAATAATGAAATATATATAAAAAAATAAACAAATTAATTAATTATCAAATGATTGAGACCAATAAGTCGTATTTAAAAGTTGCTTAAAAGTTTGTGGAATATATTAAAATATTTGTATACACCCATTTATACAATGAATTTTTATCCATAAATATTTTTTACATATAATATTACTGATGCAAGTAGTATCACATTTAAATTCAAATATAATTTCAAAAAGCCTAATTTAAATTTAGAACGCTGTAAATTGAGCTTAATAAAATATTTTGAACGGGGACGTCAGTGAAGCAATAATTCATATCATAAGACTAAATCATGGAAATCAAATGAATAACAGCAGCTTGTGTAGCAAAATTATTGAATATAAAATACCTATTTCAAAACCTAATTTATAATGTTTGAATTAACATTTTATATAACATAATATGAAATATTCTATATAAAGGGAAACAATCAATCCAATATTTAATTTTTGTAGAAAGTGGATAAATTACAAATTGGATGTTTATTATTCATTTGAAAATAATTAATTTTAATAATAAAATAAATAGATATTTTTAATTTTATAAAATGTAAATAAATTTAGCTTTTCCAAAATTTACATCTAAACATTTTTAAAAAGTATAATATTTAGTTTATAAATGTATTCAAAATTATTGATATAATGTAATAAATATGAAACAAAAGATAAATAATTCAGCACCGTTTTCATTGTTAAAAAACAAATCTTCTTTTTACGAAAATTTTTGGCATACAAAAATGCAATAATATCTTAGTTCTATAAATAATTTATGATTTTTCCATCGAACATTTTTAATGACTTTTCGATTTGTTTTTTTTTAATGATGTTTCACTTTCATTTCACATTGTCTGAAAAATGTTCATTATCGTATGTGTAATCTATTTACTAAAGAATGATACGTATGAATTCTATTTACATATAATTCTATTTGATAGATCATTTTTATTTTTTTATATCTAATTTCTTTATATTGTTTTATGGTTTAGCATCATTCATAATCCACGTGGTCTGATCACATTATTTTTTGTTCGACTCCCTCCCCCTATAGGTCACATCGTGGACCCTCTAAGACCTCCCCCCTCCCCTATAGGTCACATCGTGGACGTTCCAAGACCCCCCCTCCCCTATAGGTCACATCGTGGACCCTCCAAGACACCCCCTCCACCTAATGGACCGCTATCTAGACACCCCCTCCATCTCATGGACCGCTATCCAGACACCCCCCCCCATCTCATGGACCGCTATCCAGACACCCCCTCCACCTCATGGACCGCTCTCCAGACACCCCCTCCACCTCATGGACCGCTATCCAGACACCCCCCTCCACCTCATGGACCGCTATCCAGACACCCCCTCCACCTCATGGACCGCTATCTAGACACCCCCCCCTCAGCCCTCAGTTGTCCACGTGGATTATGGACGATCCCTTTGTGCGGTCAATTCGCATTTGACAATTTTTTATTATAATAGAATATGTCTGATATATGTATATATATAATTTTATAGTAAAAACAATCTATATAAATGAAGTAATTGCATTGGGATAAAGTTAGTACATTTAATTTTAAAAAAGGAGTAAAACAAAGTCCGATAATTAATTATTATTTTATTAATTATGAAACTTCGAAATGCCCACAACAACATACTTAAATACATTTAATTTTATTTTATTTTCGTCCTTTTTACAATTAAAACTATCAAATCACAATTGTCTTCATTCTTAGTTCAAGGGCACAAGTTTCAGTTTATTCCTTTTTGTGTTTTTTAGGATAAATTTAATTATATATTTAATTACTTTATAATTCAGTATAAACGTATTAACATGAAAAACGTCTAATTTAATTGTAACAATTAAATATTTTGTTCAATACTTTTTTTAAAAGTCTAAATATTTTAGTTTTATCAATTTATTTATAATATGAACTTCGGAGGTTTACACACCTTTTGCAGTAATGTCTCATGTGGAAATTGTGTTAGGTATTTAATTGTAATCTTGAACGTAAAGTTACAATCATCTATAACATTAGTTAAGAAATATTGTTCTTCTTTCACTGTGCCAACTATTGGAAAATCCAATTAATTAAAAATTTTATTTTGTAAATATGGACAATGTAAATATCGTTATTATAAAAATTATAATAATAATAATTAAATACTTAATTTGTCTTAAACATAGAAATAAAATAGGAAAATCAATTTAAATTGGATAAATTTAGAGCTGCAATTAACGATAAAAATTAAATGTTTCAAAATATTGAATAGTTTCAAATGGAAGTAATGACAAAATATTGACTATTTTTGTATTAAATATTTAACGAATAATATTTAAAAGACAAAATTGACAAAATATACTTTGAAGAAATTGAATTGTTGGAAACGTTGTGCAATAAAGGCTTGAATATATAGCTAGCTGACAATGTGTTGTCGCAATTTTTGATGTACCTTTATGTTATACATTTAGTTGCATTATCCTAAAAATGAATGTTTAATTCAAAAGTTTATAATATGAAATCATTTCTATAGTCATAAACGTCAGCCACAAAATTACGAAATGCCCCATTCACATGATTTTAGAAGTTACACTTAATCGTGGTTTTACAATAAGACAACCTTTTACTCAAAAAGTATTTAATTTTAGATTTGTTTTGAACAATATTACTAATAAGTAGTAGTCATCATGAGTTTCAAAATAAATTACGCTTTTAAAAATCGAAGTTTAGTATACTTACGGAAAAAGATTTTCCACTCAATAAATCATTATATTGAATCAATTATATTACTATAACATTTATATATTGCAATAATTTGAACGATAGAATATCATTCGCTTTGTGTTATGCAAATTTCTATGAAAGTATGGCAGCTGCAGGTTTGGCCTAGTGGATGCGACCCTGTCACTTCAACTAATTTGATTCGAGCTGATTACTCAATTCACTAAATATATTTCGGTCAGTAAGAAAAGAGTTTAGTGTCAAATTTGGACAGCTGTTTATTCAGTTTCATTTCGGCTCTGATTTAAGTCATAGTGTAATCGAAAGGGTCCCCTTCATGAATCCGCAACTTTTATACATCTGATAGAAATAAACTGTCGGAGATAATTTAATAAACCGTTTTGATCCAGGCCAATTCTTTTTTACTGAAACAGTTTATTATTTAAAAAGCCGCTTAATTTGAGTTTTTAAACAATTTTTCTCCATATTGGTATTATTTTAACAAGTTACTAAAAACTTTTCCTTTTTATTTCAATAATATTGTTTTGTCAATTTTATTTTTCACTAAATTAGATTTGTTGTTATGGTTATATAAACTGAAATAATCTTTTTACCTAAAAATAATGTTATTTTTGTTATTATTCAGTACATTATAACACCTTTATTTTATTTGTTAGTCACCTATATCTTTTGTTTGTAAAACGGAAATAATAAGCGTTCAAGTAATATGAGAATTTCTATCAGTAATTTGAAAATATGATAATTCGTCCACCTGGAGCAAAGGTTATAGTAGGTATTAATTAATAACTTTAATATTTTCCAACGTATTTTCCAATCATGTTGTTGGGTGTCTTACAATGCAATGCGTAAAATATCAGTTTCACTGACATTGACGAAACGTATAAATCCAATTTCCATGCAAGCTATAGAATATGATCATGGATATTATAGATATTTGTAAAAAACGAATAACGAAAAATTCATTAATTTATGTAATTGTATTAATATAAATTTGAAGCATTTGGTCGAAATTTTTCTAAACTTTTCATAATTAATGCACGACTTTTGGACCACCATGTATATATTCCATTTTTAAAATTAATTTTATTAAATCATATTAAAAAATTTAAGTCAAGTAAAATAATTCTGAATTTAAATTATTTTTCAAAAAAATCTTTTTTAAAAATTGAGTAATTTATTGAATAAAATTTAGTAAAAAAATGTCATTGATATATTTTCAGAAATAACATTTTTTTAAAAGTAAAAATTATGGAAGAAAATGTGACGAGGTCATCTTGATTAAAAACTATTTTAGCGAAGAGTTATGAGAATAATTTTTAAAAGGCCGATTCTTTCCTTTGATGCTTTGATAGCGTTTAATCCGTTTGAGCCGAACTTTCACTTTCGATTTAGCGATTAATTCAAATATAATACTCAACATTATATCACCACATTAATTCATTTATTTTAAAATTTAAAAAAAGATGAATTTGGAGTATATAATAATATTTTATTTTTATATATTGACAATGGTTTACTCATTTTCGAAATGTTTTGTAAAATAATATTTCATTTAATAAATTCTAAACATATCTCAAATTTTATATATCAATATCTTACAACTTTGTCCTAGTTTTTAATGTCACACTTGCTTTCTAAAAAGGAGAACATTGTATTGATAATGTTTAATAATGTCGTAATATCTTCAAGCGATATATCAAACACTAAACTCCAATGAATCAGTCATGCTATCCCATCAGAAATTGCTTACCTCAAAATTACACTACAGATGATGTACAATAGAGGTCCCGAGTTCTGTCTATCTAAAATTCTCTTCCCTCTCTCTCCAGGCTTCGCAGCAGCTCCTAATGCTGCTCTTAAAAATTTCTCCTCCTTTCATGTGTAAGGGAACAAAAACTGAGAAAAAACGACACCTCTGCAATATAAACGTTCTTCCGGGCTTCACATTTTTATACCTCTTCATAATCAAAAATCTTGAAAATATCGACATGCAACTTTCGAATTTTGAGCTTTTCAAAACCTTCTTCCACATGAGTCCACTCTACTAGCTGTGCAGATATGTTAGTTACAAACTGTGAACAAAAACAGAAATTGTAAATTAAAATACAATGTTGTCCTCAAGTATTTTACTTAATCTGAGTATTGATTATCAATTGAAACAATCTCAAGGTTAAAATTGATTACAACATAATTAGGTAACTTCCCAATTGTCAAATATAGACAAATAAATTGCAGTTTTATATTAAAATAATAGGAAGATGGAACTCATTTGCCTCTTAATAACTGTTTGGTGAAAGGCTGCGTCAAGTTACGCATGTTTTTAGAGTTATAAAAGTACTTTGAAATGTTTGTATTTGTATTTTTATTATTTATTGCATTTAATTTACACGTTTACACATGGTAGGGAAGGTACTAATTATTATAAATATATATATTTATATATGATTATTATAAAGTAATAGACAACAATTATTTTGTTATGAACTCTCGATTAATTTCGTTTTCAAATAAATTGTTACGAAAAAGGAATAATAATATTTTCTATTTTTTGTTATCACTGACAAATTATATAAATTTACGTATAACTCTTAGATAGGTACCTAAGTTGATAGCATTATTTATTCTTAAATTTGATTACTTTTATAATTTGTTAAAATTGCAACCATTAACCAGATTGAACTATTAATATAAATGAGTAAAAAAATGGCGAACCTAAAAAATATTTACTATCAAAAATAAAACAATTTTGATAACATCCCTCCGAAATATTGACAATGTTATAATTTTAAATTGATATCTTCTTGACATAATTTAAAATATACATCATCAAAACATTTCTATAATATTTATCAGTGTATAATTAGCATTTAATATTTTGTTCAATATGAAATACAAAAAGAAGGATTAGAGTTAATATCATGCGCACTCTAAATTATTTATTCGAAGAAAATAGGATTGGTAGTTGTTTGCAAACGGCGTTAAATTGATTATTTGTGAAAACTCGAAAGATGTTAGATACAAAATAAATTAAAATAATATCCGGTTTTATTAAAAAAGTTTATTCAATGATTTATGGAAAAATAATTAATTATTATTTGTTTTATATTTATTCAATTCAATACATTTTTGGATAATTATATCCAAATGCTGAAATATAAGAAACGATATTATTGTACTCATCTATATTTCATTTAAGGTTAGATATATTGTTTATTTAACAAAATATATTGAGGGTGAGTAGGAGGAAAAAGAAAAGAGAAAAGTATCTCTCTGAGTAAATCTCTGAATGAATAAGACACCCCACAAAGAAACCACTTAAAATGATCAGAGTACATTTCCGCAGTTGAGGTGTGCGGAAGTTCTGAGAATTATTATTCAACACAATCCAGCCAACATGTCTTCTCAGTAGCTCTTGACACCTCATAATCAAAAGTGTCCCCAAGTAGACTAATAAGCGTAACTACCGCAATAATTCACTTTTTAATTTCCACAATATACAGGCATAGTACCATACATATACATATATATATTCTGATAAAGCATAACACCAATTTCTTGTTTTCAAATTGCGATTAGGGGAGCTTGAATTGCGGGAGACTATATGATAAAATCAATCAATTATTAATTAACTTCAAACTTCCAATTTTAAAACGGAACTTGAATATAAAACAGTATGAAATTTTGGTGACAACGACTGTGTTAACAATATTTAGTATCGTTAGTTTCCTGAGTAGTTGGGTGTGTATTACTTTTAATTAGGATTTCTAATAAAAACATCTATACTTACTGACGTGGCTTTCTTTTTGACATTTAGAGAACTCTATATTAAGAGCTTACCAGCACACAATTAAAAATGAATAAATTTTGTATGTCTTAATTTAAATTAACCAAATAATTTTAGTAATTTATCTAATTTGTTACATGTAATTTATACATTTAATTGTTTCAAGGATACAGTTGAGTAAAATATTCATTTGTTTCATTCATTCATTTCAAATTAACAGAATTGAACTTTATACAAATTGTTACCAAAAGCGTTTATAGGAATTAACCTCCCAATAATGATTAATTTAAAATTGTGAATGTTAGGCAGATTAATTGATAATAATAAGAACTATTTTGTTAAAAAATTGTAAAAAATATATTTAGAAGATCGAAAGAATTTTTGTTTAAATAATGCTTCAAAATGTTTTGCATGAATGTTTAAAAAAATTGAATTTATTAATTATATTATGTAAAATATTACAATGTAATTAAAATAAAAGGAAATTATTTTATGAATTTTAATTATTTATGAAATAAATGTTATCAAAGAATACACTCCTTCCTATAAGTAAGATTCTTCCTTATGTTAGTTGATTAATTATTAAAGATGAATAATGTTCCTCCTGAATAAATGATTTTTGTCCTTTAGATTCTTCTTATTTTTTTATAATCTTCTGAAATATCTTTAGGTATTCATCAATTTTTAATGACTCAATAATAGTCATCAAATTAATATAAATTATTTAACAAAAACATTATATGCATATATATTGTTATTTCTTGAAATTATATAGATGCAGAAAATGACAACATCATCATTTTAAGTTTATGAATTCTGTTCTATTAAAAAAATTTTTTATCAGAAATCGGAATATAGCAGACGTGAGAGGATTATGGTCTAAACGAAATAGCAACTCTTAATATTTTTTTCTGAGTCATACTCACTAGATTTCATTTTTGTTCACAGAACTTTTTTCAGCTGCTAAATGAAATGAACGTGTGTAAATTTACATGAAAGGGTTTATGTGTGTCTGTATCCATTATGGATCAAAGTAAATGTCCATTACGTCCATTAAGAATATTGTGAACCTCAATATCATACAAGGCTTCACCACAATTATTCTTTATTGAGGAGTGTTGTATAGATTCAGAGTTTTTTGTAAATGCGATTTGTATTTTAAGTAAATAATTTTTAAATTGTAAAAGATTTAAATTTTAAATCTTTACTTTACTTTACTTTACTTTACTTTACTTTACTTTACTTTACTTTACTTTACTTTACTTTACTTTACTTTACT
>JAUZNC010003552.1:0-37698 GCA_034780395.1 Vannuccia rotundouncinata | reverse complement strand
AAATTATCCTATGATCCTGTATATTCCTTTAAATTATCCTATGATCCTGTATATTCCTTTAAATTATCCTATGATCCTGTAATTCCTTTAAATTATTTTTCAGCGTGGATGGATGAGAGATCCTCCAAACGTGGACTTCCTAGAACTTGAATTTGACTCTGAAATGAAACAACAAGTAACTTTTTCAATGATTAAATTTCGACACATTAAATATAATTGAAATAACTATTAAAATATTTTGCACTTTAAAATTTTTTTTTTAAATCAAAGTGCATATTATCCTTTTCTTAAATCTTCATTTTAAAAGTTCTTCCTCCAAGCTAAATACTGTCTTTTTCCACACTGAAAATGGACATCTAATTGTGACGAGACCGACAAGCTATGAAGTAGCAAACTACCAACAACTACATATTATTATTGTCAATCGATATCTTCCCGCCGAAGGGACAAGTCTGCACCCGGATACCACTCGGCTGTGAACTCCAAAAGTTCTCGGCTCCATCTAAGCCATCAATCAGATTTGCCACCTCGACTAGCTAGAGTTCACACACTATTTATACAATGTCTGAGTGTGTCATCTAGTTTTTGGCATATGTATTGTGGTTATAGTGGCGCTTGTACCATACTCTCAACTTTTTCATAAAAACTCGATTTTATTTTTAAACTGAATTATGCGTCGTTTCATTCTGCTTTTACAATTTTTTACTTTATATTATATTCCCAAATTAGGTGTCTGAAAACTTGATTAATTTTAGAAGATTATTTTTAGAACTTGTTTTTTTCTCTGTTTTGTATAGTTTTATTTTAATTACTTAAAACAAACATGGATTAATTTCCAAATGTGGCACGCGCTTAACTTTTTTACTATATAACTTAACGAAATAAAAAGTGGTGAAGTAATTATTTTCTAGAAAAAAAACATGTTCGACAAGAATGTTATTATTTGTTTTTATCGATCGTAAAAGTCGGAATTCACTTGTTTTTTTTTCTTAAGTCGAATTAATTTATAGTTTGTTAAAATATGACAAAGAACCTTTTTACTGACAATGATGTGTCCCATGGTCTAATTAATATTATAGTAATTATAAATCTGCTTCGTTATTTGCAATAATATTATTGCAATGGATCTTGAAGAAACTAATTAATTTGTGAAAAATATGATTTTTGTTTAATTTTTTGATGTTAATTAGGACAAAAATCCACTTGTAGCCAATGAGCAAAACGTTTATTAAGTAAAGACAACCTTCGTAAAATTATAATTCGACTAATTACAAAATATAGAAAACTAGTTGATAGTTTAAAATAAATGTATTATACATTGTTTTTATTATCTAAAAGGCATTTAATAATATACATATATACTTTTTTTAAAGATATTATTATAATATTATAGATGAAATCATAGGAGGTTTTTCAATGTTTTAAAACTGTTCCAAAGGTTCGACGTGAAATTATTAATCATACAACACAATCAAAGCGGAGCGTCATCGGATCGACAACACTGGATGGCTTTATCAAGGTTGTAGACGAGGTAAGCTTCCAATCTTTCCTGCATTTCCGGATGATCGTGATAAAAAACTTTTTTACATTGAATTAGTTATATACATCACTTTTATTAAATATTCTGATTACTGAACATTTAAATAAAGGAAAAAAGATCAAAGTTTAGTTCAAAATTACAGCAAATTCTCGGCAGACTCTACATTTTTTAGTTTATAATATATTATTTCATATACAGGGTGGGCCAAAAGTCACGCAGTATGAACAAAAAGATAATATGTTTGCAAGTAGGTATATTTGTAATATAAGAAGTGAATCTAAAAGGATAATAACTCATACAAAGTGAATCCAAAGTGAATGTCCAACTTCAAAGAAGATGTTTAAATTGCATTTCATTTTGAACAGTCCAAAAAAGTCGACACGAAAACTGTCCCAGGAGACTGGTATCTCCAGGACTTCACTGCGACGAATTTTCAAAGATAACCTCTTTCAACCATACAAAGAATCCATTACACAGGAGTTACACGGTGATGATTTTGATCGTCGATTTGAATTCTGCAGTTGGTATCAAAATAGCGACCCGTCTCCATCAATCATGTTCAGTGATGAAGCGATTTTTCATCTGAGTGGTCAAGTCAATAAACATAAATGCCGATATTGACCACAGACAATCCCCATTGGTTTTCCGATTTAAATAAACAGCATGATCCACGCGTTATGGTTTGGTCTGCTATCTGGAAAGAAAGGTTGATTGGGCCCTATTTCTTTGATCAATGTGTAACAGGAGAGACCTATCTGAACATGTTGAAGAACTTCCTGATTCCTATTTTAGACGACATCCCGCTGGCACAATTGAACACAATCTATTTTCAACGAGATGGGGCCCCACCACATTTTGCCGTTATTGTTTGGGAGTTCCTCGATGACTATTTTCCTAATAAATGGATCGGGCGTCGTGGCCCCATCGAGTGGCCCTCGAGGTCACCCGAACTTTCACCACTCGACTTATTTCTATGGGGTCACCTAAAGTCGGTTGTTTATAGTTACTAAAGTCTGTTGATGTACTACAAACGTGCAAAGGTCTTTTGTAAGTCGCATTAATAAGTGTCTGAAGTAAATGGTATGCAATTTAAACATCTCCTTTGAATTTGGACATCCACTTTGGATTCACTTCGTATGAATTATAATCATTTTCGATTTACTTCTTATACTGTAAACATATCTATTTGAAAATTTACTTGATTGTAATACATTAGTTATCACATATTGTCCCTTTGCCCATACTGCGTGACTTTTGGCCCACCCTGTATTTATTTTATACATTATTTTTTTTAAATAATTTAAATCTATTACTACCATTTAGTATATATTCTTTATTTCATTCAAAACCTATTTTATAAAACCGACCATAATATTATTTAATTGCGCTTATCGATTCTACTGATTTTTAATAATATATTAACATATCTGTAATTTGTATATACTATTAATCTTTATAAGCACGATTAATTAACTAATTCATTAAGGTCTCTCCCTAATGAAGTAGGATTCATGTGTGTATGTCTGTTGACTTATAATCATGGATTAATTACATAATAAATTAGAAAAGGACGAATTTATATCTAATGCCGTCTGCTGTTTTGTTACATCCTTATGATAGTGCTGTGCAATTCATGATATTGTCATCAATTTTATTGATTTATTATAAAAATAAAAATTTGACTTTTGCGGGGTTATTATGTAGTAAATATGTAGTTATTAAAATTTTTATTTTAGCTCATCATTAATGTATGATAACATTAATATAATAATTAACATATAAATTAAGTTCATAGAGATTCTTGTTTGTCAGCAGATTTAATTTGTCTAAACCAAACTCGTAATTTATATAACTTCCTTTTGTTTTTACTAATTTCCATAATGTTGGTTTCTTTGAAAAAACACAACTTACACTAATTATTTATTTAATTGTTACAAAATTTAAGATTATTTCCAAATTAAAGCTTAATTAATTTAACCTTTATACATGTACTATATAGCCTCCAAAAAAATAGTAAATATTTGTTGTATAAATTATTATAATCAGTGGAACTAATATAACTGATATGTAATAGCATGTGTTTGAGTGGCTTCCTAAAACGCTAGCTTGTCCACCCGACCCAGGTTTCCTCCAAACAGATAAAATTATACTTGTACATTTCACATTTACAATGTCTATATATAGCATCTGTAGTATTTTATGATGGTATGGTTTATCAAGACGCAAACAATAATTATAAAGACGTTTCTCTTTAAATACTAGGAATTCTTCAAACTCAACCAAACGTCAAACCAGAAAAATAGCTAGCTAACCATGGACACATTTTCGTTAAAAATAAATTATGAGTCTTTAAAATATTCGATTATTGGTGAAAATTTTACCTTCTTTTGCGCGTAAGTAAATTAGTTATTTACAAGGAAAATTATCTTCCTTTATCTTAATTATTCATTTTTAATTATGTGCATAAAGGACATATACAGAATCTCTTGTTCATTTCCTTATCAGATTCACACATACAAGCGATCCCGAATATACGCCTACACGGGTATCAACTCTTCCACTTTTGGGTAGGTCAACAAAACTTAACCTTCAATATTTTGACTGTTAGATATATACAGTCATTGATATATAAGACAAAACCAATGAACACATTCTGCTTTCATTTCTTATTAGTCTTTGTGTGGTCATCCCCCCAGACAACGTGTTCTACCCAGACTTTTCTAATCATCAATCGATATATTTGACTAAACGAAGTCCGGGAGTTTTTATAATTTTAGAAGACCACAAAGGTAGGCGTAAACATTACCTAAAATAGTTGACTATATTTTACCTGCTCAATCTCTATTCTGTCATTAGCACTTCGTACCCCCATAGAACGACCTCTCGGAATTCTGAACACATCAGACATCTTACTGACGACAACCTTAATCCGCAAACACTGCTTCTGGTCGTCCAATCATCTTCCTTATCCAACAGCCAATCAAAAGCGGTCGGACATCCCGCTCAACCGCCAATCACAGGACGAACCGGTTGTCCATTACTCGGCTAATGAAAATGCGCCACGCGATGACAGCAGTAGAGGCGTTCGGCTGGATTTGAAGTTATTCAATACAACATCGTCGCGTAGTGGTGTGGGAGGAGGGGCCAGTAGCACTGGTGGAAAGACGGACTCACCGCCGTCCCCATCTCTTGAAGAACATCAAATTGTCAATTCGGAGCAATTGTTGACAATGTTGACTAACAGGGACACTCCATGTAAGTATAACAGCACCAAGGTAACACTAGTATTATGGTTTTGAAATACCCGTATTATTTATTCTAAGTTTATGTGTAATTTGATTTTAAGTAGTGCATACTTTAAGCAGTGTATCTAATATATTTTATTTCCATTTATATATTTTTACTTTAACGCCTTTTTCTAATTTAAAGATTTACTCGATGTCTTTCCTTTTTTTTTCCTTGTTTTGTAATCTAATTTTCTTATTCTAAAGCATAAAATTATACTGTCGAATCTGTTCAGAATATTTCATTTTCGCCAAAAGGCGACAAGAAAATTAATTTTAACTTTTGTTATTGTAAGGGTGGTTCTCTCATGTCATGATACAATCAACAACTATAATCGAACTTGACAGAAAAAGTCGCTCTGTAGATGGTACAAAACTGCCAACGACAATACTGTCTAGAACAGAAGACATAGTCTCCAAATCATTTTGTCAATTTATTTGAAAGATTTCTTGGTGAAAATATGAGATATGTGGAATTACCCCCTAGAAATTGTACGGAATGGTTCAATGCGATTGTTATCAGGGAGTTAAATCTTATTTTAGGGAATCATTTTTTAATTTGTTCAACTTGAGATATTTTTATTTTTTTATTTCACAAACACTATCTTTTCTTAAAAGGATAGAACGATTTAGACAGAGAATTATTTCATTTTATAAAAACTCCCATTTCCATCAAATAAGTTTATATTTTTCACAGAAAAGTATTTTATATTCATTTATAGGATATATTTTATAAATTTACTTTGTAAAACTATTTTATTGGTTTGGGATGTATTTATAAGTGACTATTTTAATTGAGTATAAGTAACTTTATAAGATGGAAAATATTAAAATACTTTTAAAAAAAAACATTGGATAATAAGGCGTGGTGTTATTTGGCAGAAGTCTGCTAGGACTGAAATTAACAGAAAATTTTGAATAAATGAAATGAGTATGAACAAATTATGATATGTCTTGTTCCCCCCCCCCCCCGTAACTAAAGGTGGTTCCTATTTCACGTCACACTTTCTAACGGACCTACTCATAGCGCAGATGTATCTGGACCGACTTGCTCAAACCCATCTCCAGTACAGGTCCAGTTTAATATCGGTGGTTCTGACGTTTAATAGTGGTCTCTCTGTTGTCTGGCCAAAGAGGTATAATTTGAGTCCGTATGTATTGTACTTGTATTTTAGAGAAAGACAAGGACAAATTTGAATTTATTTCTAATTTTTCAGGGATTAGAAACCTCTTTGATGCTCTAAGTTATCTTTAAATCTTGTCAAAGCGTGCGCTTTTAAAAATGATCAAGATTTTAGGATAATCTTCAAAGACCTTCTCTTTTCAGATGTAGATTTAAGAGCATTGCATTTTTAAGTGGAGAATGTAAAATTCTATTTTTTTGTCAGTATCATCACAGTTTAAGTTATTTGGAATTTTCTATCATTTTTAACTTTTTCTCATTTTATCTCTAATATATCTGTATAAATTCACAGATTGAAATCTACCATATTTTATATTTAATTATTACGTCATGCGGAAAGGAAATTTAAATAATTCTTGATAGTCCGGGATCCCCGTGGGTTTTAATCAAAATGTTTGGTGCAAAAGGTTTGATACTTTTATCAAGTAATATGATCCCTGGGATGATCAAATATGTAAGTCTTAAGTTGCAGAATTAATTGTATATTATTTTTTAATGAGCATTTTAGTATTTTTTTTCATATGAAAGAATAGGAGAAATTTCTACGTTTTCACCCAATTTTCATGAAAATGTTCATTTTAAAGAAAATAATGATTTTATTTATATTTTTGAATAAATTGATGCATATCATTTTATCTAAATGTTTTCTACATACTATCAGTACTAAAGCCTATTTTATGCATATTTTAGCTTGAGAACCAATATTCAAATGTTTCTCGAAAATAATAATTTTGATTTATCCATATAATTTTGCTTGAAATATGTTGAAAAGATTAGATGTAAACAAAATGATATGGATCAATGTATTCAAAAGTGTGAATAACATCTTGATTTTCTTTAAAATGTGCATTTTCATGAAAATTGGGTGAAAACCATAAAAATGTCTCCTATGAAAAAACACTAGAATGCTCATTAAAAAAATATTACTTGATAAAAGAATCAAACCTTTTGCCCCAAACATTTTGATTAAAAACCTCTGGGATCCCGAACTATAATCACATTTCTTTTTAGTAGAACAGTGTTTAGCATCATTATTTTACTTATCTCGATTTGTTCAGTCACTCCTGGAGGTACCAAGAATTCACCCAAGAAGAATCCGGTCTTTATCAGCGTACGATGGACTCGTCAGATCTAATCTTCTGGGTGCCGATCAGGCTTGGTGGTTAGTTATGTATTCATTACATAATTCAGTGTCAGTTGTTGTTTTTAAGCAAATAATGTATTCAAATATTATTTTTAGCCAGATATCAAACGTTCTAGTTATATAATTATTGCTTTTCATAAAAGTTTTCACAATGCGCAATTATTTGAATAACCTAAATAACATGACTTCATTCAAAAAATATCTTTGTAGCTATGTTTAATCAATCTCAACTTGTATTTTAAATTATATTTTCAAAATCGTTTCTTTATTTTAATTGACAAAATTTAATCTTCGGAATTATTTAGCCCCTGACGTCATCACAAACCACTCAACTGTCAGCAACTACTTCATGGAAGATGAACAGGAGGAGACCCCACTACCCCAGTCCCCACCCACGATACCCAGTGGTTTTCAAGCACCTGTCTCTATTTTCATGCGACTGGAAGTGAACCAAAGGGGTCATTCTTATAAGCCAGCAGGTATATGATCTCAAATTCTCTTACCTTATCTTAAATTGTTATTATTTTTGTACTATATAATATATATTTTTTTATATTAATTTATATTTTATTTATCTGATATTAAAATTATTTATATATATCTATTTATTTAGTATAAGTCTACTAATCTAATTTTGGATTTTTTAGTGTTTAATGTAGTGTTAAGATTATCGATAAAACAAAATAATAAATATTTGTTAAATTTTATAAAATTAATTTAATATATTATTTTCAACATGTAAATTATTTTGTAATATTATTTTATATTATATTATGCTACTAACAAGTAGTGATAAACATTTTATTATAATTAAATATCCTTTCTTAATCGATTTTAGTTCTAGCTATTTAATAATTCATCTATTCTTAATGAAATCCAGAGGAGCGTTGCGTGGTTATAAAAATTCCATAGAAATATATTTTTTATTTCAAAATCGATGGAAAATTCAAATAAAGAATAAACATATTTTAATTAATTTTTGTTCTCTCTAGCTTTACAAAACTTATTCCTCATTTTAGTTATCGGTATGACCATCCAGGAAGAATTTATTCACTCCATATTTTCTTCAAACATCCTTTGCAATAGTCCTGAAGTGAACACATGTTATCTTTTGGAAGATGCGGCCTATATCATTGCAGTTAACAATCCAGCATATGAGTACCAGGTTAGTTGCCGAAATAATTTCATTATTTACCATTTAGTTATTGTAAAATGTAATGGTTCTTTTCAGCAAAACTCTTTGTGTTTGAAATCATATTCATTAAGTTATCCAATAAGAAACATAATTACATTTTTAACAAACAGGATTTACGTTGTTGGTGCTCGGTATCCATGTTGTGGTCTATTCGGTATTCTTAATTACGTAATTTAATCCATAAGACATAATTTGACTACAATTCCAACAATTTTTTTGTTACAAATAGTTTAATGAAAATTCTTTAGAAATTTTCCATTTTATTTCTTTCTTTCTGTCGATTTTTGAAAACAAATGCAATTTTCTTTTTTTTGTTCTTGATTTAAAATGGAGTTAGACTATCTTTTTGTATACTTCTAGATAACTCGTCTAAAAATATCTTGAAAATATTATTTTAATTAAAATTAGTGTTAACTTTAATAAGTTTTAACTGACCATATAATTTCTCGTTAATTTTAGATTGGCTATTTTCTTGGATACATCGACGCTCCACTTATGAATTCCTTGCTCAATACTTCCATGTATGCAAGGTAGATATTATTCCCAACATTTATTATCTAAAATCCTGAAAGGATCTTTATGTTATTGTTCTGTCTGTTTAGAATCCGTGAATACGACTACCAAGGAACTTGCCGTAAGACCCAGGACTACGCTAATTCACCATATTATTCTGCCTCAACATCGTCCGCCGCCTTCTTAACAAGCTTTGTACGTAAATTTTTCGTAAACATGATAAAATAATGAGAAATTTGAAATAACATATTAACTATTCATTTAAAAAAATTTAAATAACATAACAAACATTTTATAATCAAACCATACGATAATTTAGAGGCCTAGTGCTGTAATAGTGTTGTATCTCAATGCCTTATTATACTCTTTATAATTCTTGATCCTAGGTTGTTAACATATTTTTTTATATGATGTATATATAAATTTTATATCGAAGAGCAGTCATAATACCCTCAAAAGCCTTATTTTTGAATACCAGACAACAAATTAATGTTATAATAATTCTTAATTGACACCGATAATGACACCATTTCTCCAGTGTCATGTCAACGGCTAACCATTTAGGAAGCTTTCAAATGTATGTCACAGTTTTGAAGTCACGTGCTCGCTGTGTGATTCACTTGAATCTGGATTCCTCATTGAAACAATTCGTTTGTTCAACACTTAACACATGGTCACTAACTGTAACGTCTATAGTTTCGAATGTCTGAATACAGAAGGCCCCAAGAATTACCGGCGAGGAGCTCTACGAAATAAGTCTCATAACTCCTCATTTAGTATTTGACTTGGGAAGATCAGACTGTAAATTTTTCTGACACATTTAACACTTTCAACTCGTGCTTGTGTGTAAAGAAAATCCTCATCGAAATTCCGATCGGAGAACAGAACGACACCTGCGCTCTTAATATTGATTTATGTGATGCCCTAGCTTAAATGTTATATTCATTTTCGACATATAGATGATACGTTATATGTCTAAGTAAATATAATTGCTGTGCTTTATTGTTGGGTACTAAGTATATGTTTATAAAGTTTGGAAAAGCTTTATCTTGACACACTAAAATATTTGTACACTAAAACTCATATTTCTAAACAATGACTTATTCTTATTCTTATTACATTTCCTTTATTTCAGTCTATATCATCAAATTCAATAAAATATATTGATCCTATATTTTGGCTTCATTTATTAAAATCTGTATTGGAAGCAGTTGCAATGGTGCTTAAGTAAGTTGTTTTTGACATTCTCCCTCTCAAATTCAAACAGAAAAAAATAATTCAGTATTTTGTCACAGTTAAAAATGAAATTTTTCAACTATAATTAATTTGTATAAAACGATTAACAGGATTATTATACTAAGATAGATTTAATATTCCATCACATATTAAATTATGACACTATTTAAATTCACACGTCTGATTTGTATGGATCATACTTATTCATACTTATTAACTCGTTTACTTTAACTATTAAAAATTTTTATTATGCAATATTTTTCGTCCACTATTTAATATCTTTTAAACAGTTTTTCTATATTTGATTTCAGGTTTTCTGTATTATTATTCGTCACTCCTACGGGTAAGCTACTTACTGTCTTACAGTCATGAATTTTTAAAAAAATATTTCAATCAAAATTTCCTGCTAAATTATACTTTTATTACATATTTTTTGACTAAATATTAAAATACCTGTCCTAAAATTGTTATGATATGTTACTTTAATTTAAACAGTAATATAAATATAATACTACTTTTTTAAAATTAACAACGATTTTAGACATGAAAATAAATTAAAAATTCAATTCTTATGTTGTAGTATATCCGAACAGTACAGTTGACATTATATTATATTATTTGATTTTATTTTATTCATTTTATTTCATTACTCATTTTTGGAATCAAGTGATACAACAGAATCAAACAGATTGTGTAAATTAATTGACACTTGAAATTATTTTCTATTATATATAATAGTTTACTAATTCCTATTGACAAAAGCGAAAGTTTTTTTTTAGATATCACTTTAACTAATTTTAAATTAAACAAATCATTGAATTTAAGAATACAAGAACCAAATTGCAAGATCAAAATTCTGCCATTTTAATTGCCTTTTAAAACTTTTAAAATTTATATAGATTTAGCAGTGATTTTATTTATTTTCTCATTCACACAAATTTATTATGATTGTTATTAAACGTTGTGTAAAATGTTCCCCTAAAATCAGTATCGGGACAAGAGACAACAGCAACAACCTCCAACTCTAATCAGAGTTGTATCAAGCTGGCCTACCGCTATTATCTACCCACTCTGGGATCCAAGGATCAAGGTCGCTTACAGGTGGAGGGCAATCTCGTCTGTGGAACCTGTGAGCGAGAGTTTTCGGCCCAGCGCATTCTGGGCACCAACCTGGTGCTGGCTGTAGTCACTCCGCTGTGTCGGAGCTGTTCCGAACTCGAAGTTCAGACCCCGATAGCTCAAACGCCATTGAGAGACCCAGTCAAAGGTAATTTAGACATTGTTATTATATTGAATGTTTCGAAAACATTTTTTCATAAGGTGCAATATTTCATTCGTAATTTTAGAACAATTTCGCCAAGATTTTATTTATTAAGAATTCTTGGCAATATTATTGTAATTTTTTAATACAAAATTTCTCTTAATTTTAAAATGTATAATTTATTAAAATTATACGTTTTACCTTTTGATGAGAACAATTTTGCAGGATACTTTATTTTCTATTTCATTATTTTGCTTTTTTGCTTTTGTTTAATCAGACACAGTTTTTTTCGCTAACTATTTTATTGATTATAATTTGCATTCTAGAAAATGTTATTATTATTATTTTATATTAGGTAATGTACTATTTGTGATTTATTTACAAGTAATATTCTTTTATAATATTTTATTTATTTATATTATTTTGTATAATCTATGTAGTTGCATTGATATTTAAGACGTTTATAGGGTATTTAAGTCTTGGTTTTAATATTATTCTTTTTAAAATAAAAATATAAAGGTATTATTCAATAAAATAAAAATTAAAAAGTCTGTATAAAATTATAAGCACTAAAAGCACAATAAATATAATTAAAATAATATGAATCAAGAAAATCAATGATTCATTTAAATGCATAATTAAGAATTTCATTTTATCCAACTTTCGGTTTATTTTATAGGAAATCGACGTTGATTATTTAAAAAAAATACTTTTTAAGTAGTGTATTTCAACCTTTTCTTATTTTATTTTCTTTATTTTAAAGAAACAAATACACAGAAATTGCTAATATCTATAATTTATATATAATGTTCTAAAAATTACTTAAAAATGCATTTGACATAATACTACATATTAGTAAAATAGTCCCTATATTGGAAATTATAACTATTATAGATATCGACAAACATAATATATTATTATGCCTATACAATTTCTTTATCATTTTAAACTGGGCACTTTTTAAATATTGTAATATTGTAATAAATATAACTATGACAATATTTGTTGTAACTTTTCATTTAAATATCTTTGTTTGAGGAGTCGGGGAAAATTTTTATCTACGATATGTTAATATTTATATATATATATATTTTCAACCCTTTCAATTCAGATTTTTATATATGACTTTGTAGTAAAGTGTTGATATATGATGCAAATTATTTATTCTTCAAAAAGGATAAATTAAAAAATTGAAATCATTTTTTCTTCTCTACACTCTTGTCTTAACGTATAAGACCACGTTTGACTTTAAATCATCCTTTTTCGCTTCATTGTCTCAATAATATACAATCTTCACTACAATTTCTGTCATATTCTCCCTACTATAGATATATAATTATATATATTTCCATATTCCATATTCCATATAACACATTTTAATTCTCACCTTTTACCTTTTAACATGGTCCTTCCTCATTTGGATCTATTTTCTCATTTCGATCTACCCCACACTTCTTTTCTTTCATTTTCCAGAGACCCCCGTTTAACCCCGATTATTTTAGTATCAGAATTATGTATTATACAAATGCTCCCTTATGATTTTAGCTGGCTTTGAGCTCAACCGTAAGTATCTGTATCTATATAAATGTATGTTTATATCTTGTTATGTGATGGCTTTTTACGCTTCAAATTTTATATTGGTTCCTGAATCAATTTTGCGCTTGATTCACATTTGATTATTTGTGGTTGGCAGTTGCTTTCTTGGTTCTCTTTTTGTGGATCGGCTTCCTCTATTTATTTGGTAAAATTTTATGAGGTGTCGACCAATGTACACTTCATTAAAATATTAAATTTGTATTGCTTTCAAATTTTATAAAGATTTTAAACAATCTTTTCTTGATATAATGATCAAAAAATGGAACATGGAAATTAACTAATAAAAATAGTGATTAATTGATCTGCACAATATGAATTTCTAATCCTATTCATATTCAAATCCTGCTTCCACCCACAGAGTGTCTTAAGTATTTAACTTGCTGCATGTGCGATTCCGTTTACCAGTTTTTATTTTTTTCAAAATCACTGCCTTCAAAATAAATCTCATCATTCATGAGCAAATAGCGCTACAGATACTAACCGCAATTCTACTCATAAACAACGTTTAGGTACTTCACTATAAAAGAATATGGGACCACTGTTTTATATTATAATTTTTTTTAAACCTTATCAAAATTTTGTATTGGTCCCATCGGGAAATTGTAATGAAGCACCTTAGTATTAGTGTTTTTTGTAATTTTGAATAACAAAACGTTTATTGTAGAAGTCAAATTACTAAACTTATTCATTGTTCGGAAATTATTAATACAATAATTCAATTTTTGTTGGTATTAGTTATTTGCTTTTTCTGTTTTTGTTGCGATTCGTGCTTCAAGTCTGTCTGTATACAAATATTTCAAAGTGAACTTGCTTAAAATGTATTCCTATCGAACGTGACCCTTCCATTTGATTGACAAATCGTTATGTCAAACTATTTTATAAAATGAATAAAAATATATTTTATAAATAATTTTTTTGAATAATTTTTTCAAGCAAACTCTAAAATTCAACACTGTTGCATTTAATTTTTACCTTATTCCAAGTATTAATAATTCAATATATATATATTTTTATGAAATATATTATTCATAAAATCATTCATTCAAATAAATAAAAATGAGACAGGCAATCATGGTCTTTGATTTTTTCTTTATTATTCATTTATAAATTTCAACTATATGAACAGTTACTGACTTCATTTTAACCTGTTTCAGACACCGATTCATTTTATCAATAATAGACAATATCCGTGATAAGCAACAATTAGCTAAACAAATATCTCCACCAATTTCAATATATTTTAATCGTATAATAGAAAATTGAAATAATATTAAATTGCACGCGCATAGTTGGATTGGAAAGGCATCATATTCATGTGTACTTCAAAATGTATATATCTATTTAGTCTCCATACGTGTATAGAGAGAATGAAGATCCCAAACACTGAGAGGATAAAAGGATAAAATTGTTCGAATGAAATGTATCTGACATAAGCGAAATTGATTTCAAATGTGGTTAAATACAATCAGACTCTATTTAAAGCTGTATATTATTTCGTCGTTTGTGCAGATCCTGGACCAGACATTTGCCAACAGTCAACATCACCAAGGTATCGGCTGCGACCATCTCAGTGCTACAACTTTGATCCTAATGAAGATTCCTCTAAGTGTACAGGACACAGTTTCAAACCTTTTGGGCCCTTTCTCATTTCTTTAGTTTTATCGACAACTTGTTTGATTTTCAAACCCCATCTTCTTCTACCTTTTCTATGATTTTTATACATTATATAATATATTATAGATTCATATTTCTCTCTTATTATTCATTTTGTATTATCTTACTGACTTTAATTTCATAACTATAGGAGTATATACCTACTTTGTAGTTTATTAAACTTATTTTCCGATACTTTGTTACAATTTGCCTATGCTGACATTGCCATACAATAAAATCTATGAAAATACAGTTAATTAATTGACACAATTTGTTTTATGTATAACGTTATGATGAGAAGAACAACATTTTGCATATTTTTGGTTACTTTAACTGGTTGCATTTTATTTCTGAACGAAATTATATTTAGTCTATAGAATTATATAGCAGCTTAAACTTAACTAAGAACAAATTACTTCTGCATTATGTAAATTGTCAATATTATATAATTAATTACATTAATCAATGATTAAATACGAATAATTTTAAATAAAATGCAGTTATTAGTGAAATGATATTTTTATATATAAATGTGCGTTTAAAAATAACTGATGTTAGATTGTCTACTACAAAAGATTAGAGTCTTCTTTAGTAATTTTACTTAGCACAGCTAGTTGTACCTATAAATAAGTAGTATTTAGCTAACGTATTTAAATTATTAAAATTTGTATTGTGGCGGATCTAGAACTTTATCTAAGATTGGGTCCATGTCCAAAAGGTGCCATTTTAATCTTCGGGTTGCCCAATTTATTTTTGAAAAAATATACCGTAGAGGCTCGCTTATGCACCTTTGACGACAGAGTTTCACACACACCAAATTTCTGATTTGCACAAATCTTTATTTATCCCTAGAGACCTTTTTATAAAAGCACAATTTTAGAAAAAAGTATGATTAAAATTTTAAAAAATTGGTTCTTTTAGGAAATTGAATAAATGAACCTTTTTCATTGTAAAATAAGTGCCACATTTAAATTATATAATCACAGTCTGTTATTAATATTAAGCGCGCATGCATGTTAATCAATTCAGAAATCTAATCCAGTAACTCATATTATTATCAATGAACTAAAAATATATAGAACAAACAATGTGAATAATAATTATTATCAAAACATATATTTGGTTAGTAAACAAAGACTTTAATTAATTAATAAGTAAGATTTGGTATAGTTGAATTTCAGCTATTATTGGATGACAAAGTAAGTCCATCGCATCCTTAAGTAATTCATGATTCATGGAGGAAAAAAACATAAACTGAATACAATCAAGGACTATATAATAGTTAAATTAATGTCTGAGGCAATGACAAAATAATGTTCGTCTATAGTATTTGATATTTAAATGTTTAAAAATCGATAATTGGTATACAAACAAAGGCAAGTTTAAAAATGATTGCAACAGCATAGTATGATTATGAGAAACAATTAGGCAAAATGTGTAGATAAGAAAAAGCAGGCTAACGTTTAACAAAAATATAACCGGAACACCAAAATAAGATTATTATTGATAGAAATAACAATTGACGAAACAAATATTCCTAATAAAGACAGACCTAATGCAAACTACACTAATCCAAAGAAAATCAGTAGTTTCATCTGCCTATGAATAGGTAATAATTACAAAAATCGATATTGTCTCCTTAATCGAGGCGCATTCTGTTGGAATTAGACAGAAATACTTCCCTCGCGAAACTTGCTCTTCCCAATCATACAGTTAATGAGTACAGGATGACCTTGACTGGCCAAGTTTCGTGCCTCAGTAAAGATTGAGGTCATATTGTCAAGGTTGTCACGGTCTAAGGTTAGCCCGCGACCGCCGTATCCCTCGGCAACGGTGTCATAGCGAAGAAACTATGATAGTGCGGAAAAAGACGAGTGTGAGAAATACAAGAGAATGAGAATGTCTAATATGGCGTATAAAACATATAAGTAAAATAAAAACACTGTGATACAACTCAACGCTAACAATATTCTCCAATACAAATATATTCTTTATATAACCCGTCATATGTAATGGATATATATTCTCCTCGTCAGCAAGGAGAAATTGAAATTACATATTTTTAAAATTAATTTAAGTTTAGTTTGATATAAATGGATGTAAGCGAGACTTTTTCCTGTAGATTCTACAGGAAATTTGATTTATAATTGGCATAGCTTTCAAAGTGTTGTATTACTAAAGATGTATAGTTTTCTTTTTAATTTGGTAGATTTAATTAGGAAAATATGTAACATTTTTATACACCTAAGAAATACAGAAATATTGAAAAGGTTTTAGTTTAAAAAAATCAGGACAAATTAGGTTAGGAAAACTTTTGCATAAACGAAAACAAGTTATGAGTTTAGCAAGTGTAACTAACAGATAAAAAAATCGAGGAATGTTGCTACAAATATTGTCTAACTAGATAATGAAATTAACCCCATAGTAGAAAGTAGGATGGAGTTACAAGAAAATATTGCAAGTTCACTAATTAAAACGGGTGCATCTACAAAGATTTACGACCTAGAATATGTTTAAAACTTATTCCCTTAAATAGAGAGATGGATAATACAGTCGAAGACGATTGGATGAAGAACTCACATCGAGATCACAGCCAACACTGGATCCAAACATGGGCACTTGCTCACGTGCAATCTGCGTCCAGCAGGCGTCGTTACCAACCAGAGCAATGATGGGAACCTTATGTCGGGTGAAAGTGTCAAACTCGGCGATGCTGTAGCCCAGGGAGCCGTCACCATAGATCACCCATACGTCACACTGAATTAGGGAGGATATGAATACCATGCAATCCAGAAATATACTATTAATTGTTTAATTCTAACTCTGTTTATTTATAATTTGATATAAAAAGATGACTAAATTAATATAAAAAACTATGCTACAATTACGGCTTCAAAACATGCGCTACACCAAACATCCATCAGATATGCAACTTACATCAGGCCGGCACAGCTTAGCTCCCAGTGCAAAGCCCCCTCCAACACCCAAGGTACCGAACGCCCCGGGATCCAGCCACCTCAGGGGTCCACGTGGCCGCAGAATGTAGGCTGCCGAGCCCACAAAGTCTCCACCATCGGCGACTAAAATGGACTTGTCTGTAAGTCCGTTCACCTCCAGCTGGGACAACACATAGAGTGGATTGAGGTGCTCTTCAGTTTCAGCACGAGCGCTTTCTCTGTAGTTTGTGTATGTTATCGAATGATTCATGAAATTAAAACAATACTTATTAAGTTGGGCAGCTATTAAAATCTGATCAGGTTTGGATTGTATCCTAAATTACTAACTGAATAAATTGGTTTATGATTAAATTAATTTCAATTATAGTAAATAATATATTATGTTCAATCAAAACAATTTTTGATCTGATTGTTGGAAATATGACATATGACTTGTAAGAATGTCTAATTCCAAAAAACTCTTATAAAAAGAAAGATCCTTTTATACAAAACAATTGTCGTTTGAAACATTCATGGCAATAAATGATTGTCACAAAGGATGGCTATAACACTTGTCCATGTATGATAAATCTCCAAGTTGCTTATTTAATGTAAATAGTTAAAATTACATTACACTGTACAATGATTAAATAAAATCACAACAATATTTTATATATTCAGTAAATAACTGATCTACTATGATTTATAAAATTTTGGATTTCAAAGAAATACAGAATTTTTAATTTCATACGAAAATAAAATTAGCTAGGAAATGTATAAAAAGTACTGATATCAAATTAAATCGTTAACGATAATTGCATATATATAATTTAATTAATATAGCTAACATTACATGTACTCATTAAATATAAATTAATGATTACCCTACCCTTTAAAAGACACTATCTACGCATATCTCTCACCGGTTTTCGTTTTCTTTTTCTTCTTCTCGTTCTGTCAAAGTTGAGAGCCACTGAGGATCACATCTGTTGTTAGGCAACAGCTCAGCCAGACGCACTAGGGTGGTACCCACGTCCGCTTTTATAGCTACAGTCGGTTTCCAGAACATGTCCGAATTCTGACATAAACGTATAATATATAAAATGCAAATTATGTTTTCAATAAATTAAATTGTTTTGTATAGATTAAATTAAGAGAGCCCGTAAAAAATGGTTTCTAGTAAAATATTAATTACAAGGTACACTTGAAAAATCGGAAATTGCGTCCACGTAAAATTATTATTATATGAATACAACGAAAAAATAAGCGCATTATAATGTTTAATACGTTTTACTTATTAAAGAAGTAATTTAACATTTTCTGTTATTTTTAATAATTTTCGTTATTGTCGATTTTGATTTGTTAAAATTATGTTACAACATTTCTGGACGGAATTAAGTCTCCATTGAAACGTTTTTTTCGTCGGATACATGCAACCAACCCATAGCATTTTTTAACGACGGAATTCCGTCGACGCGAAGGATTTTTTTAGTGTACCTATATAGCGTACTTTTCTCAAGACTAGAGCACTACACAATATTTTGTCATAATAACACATTTTTAAAATGTTAGAATGTAAATTTGAAATTGTTTAATGTGAAGTGTTTAGATGACAGAGTGTTAACATAATATCATGTTAAGATAAAAGGGTTTATCATGAAAGGGACACAGTAGAAACATCCACATATTAAAATAAACGTCGTAACAAGGAAGCAAATTGTATTCACAATAATTGCTTTCCTCTCTTTTCTTAAGTTTAAATTGTAGCCATAAATTACCTTGTAGAGCTGAGAATCATTTCTGTTAATAGCTACAATGCTAGCAGATCGATTGAGACTTCGTCCATATCCAAGTCGGAAATCACAAACCGTTCCTGAAAAACATTTTTTTTTAAATACATATCTTTTATTATACAAAATTCACGTCCAACTTTTCAAAAATAAAGATATCCATCAATTCTCCTTTAATGCCAACATCGAATTATGAATGTAGAGTTACAAAAAAACAGTTTTGTGCCGTATTTACAGCCTTTTTACTTCATAAAATCAATCAATGTGATACGAAATGTGTGCTAATAGAGGACCACAAACCTGCTAAAATAATTAGATCAGCCTCTTTGAGTGCTTCTCGTCTCTTCTGACGGAACTGGATTGTTGAAAAACGTCCTAAAAGTCCTCGACTCATTCCTCCTAGGTAGCATGGTATATTGATTGTCTAGAAGAACACAAACAAACGTACAATGAAAGCTATCGATTTCTTTCATTAATATTATTGGAACTAAGAAATATTCACAAAAAGGTGTTATTAAAAACTACAATTGTTTGATTAAATTGAAGAAACTAAATATTAATAAATGAATATATTAGGTTTAATTTTTATGATAATTAATTTAATGTAAATGAAAGGTATTGTAAATCAAAATATGCACATTTAACTTTTAGAAAACATAATACAAAATATAAAAATCGCCTGAATACCACAAAAATAGTTAGGTTTCATTATAACTGACTAACTTGTTGATTTTGAAGATGTAAACATAACTGAAATGAGTTATGCTAACATCATCCAAAGTATCCTTTTTTAAAAGTGTATTCTATTCTTTATCAATAGAATACACTATACATTGCATATCGTAAGACAATCTTTTTTATTTAATATTAGAGAAAAAACTACAAAACTAATTGTTTAAATACAAAACCGACTTTATGAGACCATTTTATAATTTAACACAATGACAATGAAATTGTTATAGTTCTGTAGTTTACAAGAAGATACTTAACTCATATTTAGAAAAGTTTTGAGCTATACTACATACTGTGCTTACAACAACATATTTGATAAATACGCCAATAGGAGAAGACATGAGGTGAAGGCATTATTGTTTAATGTCTCTTAGAGTAAGTATTAATTAAATTATAATTAGATGAAAATACTTGTCCCATATATCAATGAACAGGCATAAAATGACCAAATTGTTTTTTGATTAAGAGGTCAGAGTTGTCAAACCGAGGTTGTCATAATATAACTTCACACGAAGTGAAATAGGAAGAAAAGAAATACATCGCAATATTCAATTTGTGTATAACTAGTAGCCAATTAATCCAAATAAAAATAGTATAAATGATAGAATTCCATATTACTGCTCAAAGGTTCTGTAGTTCAATAAGTTTGGAAAAAATAACATTCACAAATTATAGTTCTTTTGAAATAACAAAAATTAAAAAGAAACATAAACATAAACTGCACGACTGAAATATTATTTAATTAGCTTTGAATTCATTTGTTGGAGGTTGAAATACATTATACAGTTCAAAGAGAACATGTTATTTTCTTCAACAATCATTATAGAAATAGAAAAATGTCAAATCAAATCAAATTAAAAATTTGTTTTGTACATTATGCACAAAATATATCAAAAATGCAAAATATCCATCAAATTAATTTATTCTTAGATAAAATTCTGCTAGAACAATTTTTCCTAATGTTTAGAAGCAATTTAATTGAACAAGCGAAGATAATAGATTAAGACTCGTTACCTTAACGGCATCAGCAATCTTATCAGCGGGCTGAGGCACCAACGTTGCCTGACTACCGAGTAAGATGACTGGACGTTTGGCTTTCTTGATCAGCTTTGCAACAGAGTTGAGCTGTCGAGCGGAGGGCTCAGGAGTATCCACACGAAGGGGCTCAGTTGCCTGTTTGGCGGTGAACCCGCCAGCGAACAAATTGAAGAGGTAGGCGTTCAAGTACCTACAGTGGTTTAAATTGTCTATTTATAAATGTATGATTTTCCGATTACGTAATGGTATGTAATTAAAATAATGTTGTGTGAATAAATTGTCCGCTTTTAAAACTATAACAAAACATGATAAAATTATACCTACATTTTAAAGAAAATGTTTGGATTAAATATAAATCATAATAAAATAACATAACAAAACTGGTTATACAAGGGACAACCTACATATTTGTGATAAACTGGATAACAGACTTTGGACTGGGCATCACTCCCACTTCTCTCTTAATAATATCGAAGGGGTAGAGAGTGTCGATGGGAAACTCAACAAATACAGGTCCTGAGGGAAGCCACAACATGAAGAATTACTGCAATAGCTCTTGATTTAAATTATTTGAAATATCAAAATGTAATTGATGAGTTTTAAAAATGAAAACTAGATAAACGAACTGTTAGCAACCATGATAATAGATTAATCATTGCAATTAAATTATGTTTATAGTGGAATATATTATTATTATTTATTACATAGGCAATATTTAGAGGTAGCATCATAATAATGGGAATTATACACAAAAGTAGTGAATTTTATTTTTAACTAATAACTTGAACACAATAAAAGTTGATAAAGAAAAATTATAATTTATATATTTTAAAATGGGGAACAAAGGTTTCCGAAGGTGAACCTTATCTGCTTTAATTAAACCGGCTTTATCCAACACAAAATCTCGTAGATTGTTAACCTTTGCACTTAGATAGAGCGTATAGAGTCTATATTATACAATAATTACAGTCTATTAATTTATTGTACAAGTAACGAAATTGTTTATATTAGTTGTAATGATAATAATTGTAATCTAATGTTTTAATAATTAAAAAGTAAATATTTAAACGTCCATATAGAGAAACCACAGTAGTAACAAGACAATTCATAATATCAAATAACCTGGCGTGTCTGACTGTGCAGCTCTGATAGCGGCACGCACAGTGGGCACAATATCTCTCACGCGACTAACAGTGGCTGTGAACTTGCACAGGGGCTTGAAGAGAGCCATCTGATCGATATCCTGCAATGCTCCACGCCCCTTGAGGAGTCCGGCCGCCGCTCCACCTATCAGCAAGAGCGGTGACTCGGCCATCTGAGCGTTCTTCACGGCGGTTACTGTGTTCGTGAGACCAGGTCCTAACATTGACCGGGGGGGCGTATAAATTGTATTTATGTGCAAAACTTGGACGTGGATTATTTGATACAAGTAAATGAATGTAAAACATCCTATTATAATTGGTGAAAATAAGTTTTAAAAAAGTATAAGCAATGGTTTCTATACTGTACATAATATCGTATATAGAGTTATCAGTGACATTATTTCTAACCGATGTTAAAACTTTTGAAATCAAAATATGAATAATTTCTATCAAATATTTTCAATCGAAAAGTAGAAAGGGAATAATTTAAAGGAACATATGAATTGTGGAATTTTAAATTTATCTTTACCCATTGATCCAAAATTGTTTGTTCTTGCAGTAGTAATAATAGCTTTTCTTCATTCCACAGAAGAATGCGAACAAAGAAAAGATATTAAGTTACCCACACAACTTTTAAGTTCAATGAGTCAACAGTCTAATATATTGTTTAATTCGATATTTAAAGAAGACTATCTTATTATATTTATTGATCAAATTTATTATTCGTTCGTTTGTTTCTTTCGAATAGAATTTATATATCTAGAAACTTGAACTATTTTAGTCGTTAAAATTTATTCTAAAAGTGTAGTCAATGAATATTTTCAAATCAATCCATTTAACTTACATTAATGTCAAAATAATCGGGTGTAATAAATATATTCAATTTATCTAGAAAATTTAAAACTGGCTGCGTTCACGAGCACTTCAAGTGGATACGTTTTAATGACAAGATTTCAGGAACCTAAAATGATTAATATACAAATAAAGTAAGCCATAAATAACCAGTTCTACTAACGTATGAAAAAGTTAAAAAGTGTAAGTTAAAAAAATCCTAAACTATTCCATAAGATAGCTTAAAGCAAGGATTATGATTACGTCATATAGTATCAAAATTAATTGATTAATTGTGTAGCTATGTTTGACATTCTTTCTTCTGATGCAATTAAATTATGATCCAAAGTAATAAAATACTTTCCATACAAGATATTTTTGTATATTAAAAACAAGCACTTGTTTAAATAATTTTTATATAATGTTACGTTTATTTCAACGACTATTTTTAAGATAATTCGATTTTAAAATTTTACCTGCAGTGACTGCCGCAACGCCTATTTTTCCTGACAGCCTGGCAACAGCATCTGCGGCGAATACAGCCGTCGCCTCATGTCTGACATCAATTATACGAATTCCCAATTTCTCTGACGCGACAAGAATTGGTGAAATGTGACCCCCACAGAGAGTAAAAATGAATTTTACATCGTGTGCCTGAAGATAACAAATGCAGTTTTCGATTTTTCAACAATTTTGGATGATTACATTTATTTTGTAAACATGAAAGTTGCAATAAGTTAGCAACTAGTTTACGTAAAATGTTATACTATGTATACTTCTAATTTTTAAATAATAAATACAATAACACTGGATTGATGCCTTTAAACTTATTTAACAGATTAGCACATAAAAATGTAGCTAAATAGATACAAATTATATAATTTAAAAAAATATTTTATAAAAAACATATGTACAACAAACCTTCAGTACATCTGCTACCAATTCACCGCCATGATGGTTACTAGATTCTTCAATCTAAATAAAATTATATAGAATGTAACATTTAAGTATTTGTTTATAATTATATTTAAACTTAAATAATATTTTAGCATATATTATTATTGTAAAGAATTAAATATATTTTAGAGAAAGCCCCAATCATAATTTTTTATAAAGCTATACAATTTCTACAATAAATATTCATAAAATATCCTTCCACTGAAACAAATATATCAAGTTGCATTTCTATTCCTAAATAAAATGTTCCTTTTATAACCTATATTTAAAATTGACACAAATACAAAATATATTAAATATCAATTAACAATATTAAAATTTATTTTTATAAAAATCATACAATAATAATAAGACTTAGTTTCAATACTAACTATTATAAATGACACAAAACATAACTTTAAATAAACATTTCAGGGATGGTCCGCCACTTGTCACAACTTGACACATTCAATATTTCATCCATAATATCTACATCTACTTTCAGAATTACCGACAATGTTACGATAATTAAAGAAAGTTTTTTTCTAAGACTCAAAATTTAGTCATACAGATTAACAGAAATTAAATCAATATGAGTGGTTGTGGCTACTCAGTAAGCATAGCCTCTAAAATAGTGCATAGTGCTCATTTTTTTTTTTAAAGCTAAGAATCATTATTATATTAATAATTCCAGGACATTCCTGCCACAATAAAAGCCTGGTTAGTCCTAGTCAGAACAATATGGTCCTCATAGAGGCTCAAATTCACATAAAAGTGGTGAACTGTTAGAAAAAATATATTATCAATTAAACATTTAAAATTTATTGCATATAAATAAATTGATTGTTACTTAAATTTAAGTATGTATTTCATTACACAAATCCAAGCTATTTGTTCTATAGCCTTGTGTACATTCAAAACTGATATAGAGTTACAAAGTTTTTGACATATATTTGACTGACAACACATAGTTTAGTGTTGGGCTGCCAATAAATATCTTTCACCAGTTTAAGATGTGGCCGGGTTGATATTTAAAAGGTTATAAATAGTGATGACTTCTGCTATCAATGCTCATTCAAACTTCAATGGCTGGAATATTGACAGTTGGGCTTTGAGTTTATCAGAGTTTATGTGTGGAATAACAGTTATTGCAGCTTAATAAAAGATCAGAATGCTTGTGATCAAAACTGTGTATCAATAGATAATAAGAAGTTCTATTGGCTTATAGTAAATGCACCTATCCTAATCTTTATATGTTGAGGGAAACAACATATTCACGTTTTTTTTGGAAAAAATTAAGTTTATTCGAGTACATTTTAAGTAAAAAAATAATAGTTGGTACAATATATTTATAAATGCATTGAGATTGAATCAAGTTTTTGTTTTTATGTGACTGTTGTGAGTAAATTGTAATATTTTTTTAATAATAAAATAAATTCAAAGAGTTTTAATTAACAGAATTCTCTAATTGTTTCTGCCGTTTTTCTAGAAATTGTACCAATTCTGCTGCTTGTTCTTTCTCTCTGCAAATTTCCTGTAATGCAGCAACTCATTGTTTTCGTAATTCCAATTATTTTGCTTTTGTTCAAGCTTCCTCGAAACATTTCCTTTAAGCAGTCGTCGATTAATGTCATTCCCACGACAAAATTCCAGATTTTTAAACCCAAACCTAAGATGTACATTTAATCTATAAATATATAAATAAACAATCTATTCAGATAAACAAAATATATTTAATTTTGGGCTACCAAAAAATTCCCTACAGTGGAAAAGTCAGGTTACCACTGGCAAATTAAAAAAAAACATTGTCCAAGTATGATAAAAAATTGCATGTATATAATATAATATGGTTGTTCATGTACTTGGGTGGATACTCATATATAAATAATTTTAAAAACTTTTAAAATCTAGTTTTCAGATTTTTTATATCTGAAGATAAAAGTATATATTAATGAAATAAATAATAATCCTTAACATTTGATAAGATACACAGAGCTGTAAATAATAGATTTTAAACATGTAGTATAAATGTGCATTACTATATTATTAAAACAGATACTATCTAAATTTTATTTTCAACACTGGATTGGATCAGAAAGTAAACACAGTAGGTACATATTTGATGTACAAGAAATAGTCTTATTTTTACTGTTTCAGCACAATCTTTGAAACTAGGTCATACAATGCCTTCTCTCTGATCATTTTTGTCGATTTTTTGCAGTTTTATGAGAATCACATCTCACAGATTGTTTACTCCTCAATTGTTTCAACATAATTTGAAGTTTCTCCTGACGATCTGTTTTTATGCAACAGTTTGCATATTTCAGGCATGGGATTGGGGGTGGTATTGCTACACATTTAGTCTAGCCTACAGATTCGTGCTATGCACAAAAAAATTTGAAGCATCATTACATATAATAATAAAAATGTATATTTAAAACATTTGACAGAACGCAAATGAGAAATCACATCATCATCACATGCACCAACCCCCCACCTAACCTTTTGAATTTTTATAGCATTTTAACATGAAATAGAAAAATGAACTTTCAGCCTGAAAAGCCTGAACAATCCCATGCATGAAATTTGCCTATAGCTTTTGATCTGGTTTATTTGAAAAGTGTTGGAAGATTGTAGTGTGTATTTTACAGTAAGTATATGTGTTCAAGAAAATTAATTACCCCATGGAGTTCAAGAAAATTACTACCATCAGACCATGAAACACACTAAGTGATGCTACTACAATAATTCCAAAGTATAGGAATTTATCTCCTTCCAACACAGCTGCCCACCAATGATCACATTGCATATATTGTGTAAAGACAGTAAGAGAATGTGTAACCTGACATTGTTGAACTTCAAGGTCATTCTGATCATGTCTAGTAAGAGGAAAGTTGACCAGCAAGATATCTTTTAACTCCTTCATAAGAGGCAATGATTTGTATAATAATCGGTACAATGAGTTTTATATAAGAAAGATTGAAGAGTAAGGCCTGTTTGTCTGAAGGTTCTCTGGTTTTGGGATAATTTTGCAGAGAGAGGCTTTATAACTAAATGGGCCCTTGTAAGGAGATAACTTCATAGAGAGGCTTCATAAGTAAAGAGGCCCTCGTAGGAAGATAACTTTGTAGAGAGGCTTTTAAACTATATTAGGCCCTCATAGATAACTATGTAGAGTGGCTTCATAACTAAAGTAATCCTTGTTAGTGAGATAACTTCGTAGAGAGGTTTAATAACAAAAGGGGCCGTCATAGTGAGATAACTTCATAGAAAGGCTTCATAACTAAAGGGGCCCTCATAGTGAGATAACTTTGCATAGATAGGCTTCATACATAATAATTGTAATAAAATTCCAGGACTTTTTCAGGATTTCCAGGAAAACTGATTCAAAATTCCAAGATCAATATTTTTTCAAATTCCTCATTACCAGCCTTAAAAGCCAGCACATCTGTAAATTTAAATTAAAAAATAAATAAAAAATAATGCAATACTTTTAATTTTAAATTCTAGGACAAAAATGTTTTTGAAGAATTTTTAACAAAATTTCAGGACATTTCCGGGCCCATTTCTAAATTCAAGGACTTTTCCAGGATCTGTATGAAACCTGTAAATGGAAATCAGTGAAATAACTTTGTAGTATAGGATGTACAACTTATAACAATTTCTATTTCATCTAAAAAATATTAATAATATGAATAAAAACAAACAAATAATAAACAAAATTGTGTGTCTAATTACAATCAATCACAAATTAAATGTACATGACAAATTATTTACTTACAATATAGTTTTTATCCCCACCCAGATTTTTTCATTGGATATGTGTCTTTCCCAGGAGTCACTCCCAAAACATAAAAAACGGAAATCCATGCCTGTCAGATACAGTAGTAGATAGGATAGCTATTGTTGCTGCAATATAGTCAATAATTCTTACTACTGTGAATTCTATATTAGATATTATTATAAATAAAATGTAGTAGAGCCTCAAAATGTGCTCAATATTTGCTTTGGTTATCTAACTAGTGAATTTCCAAAAAATAAATCAAATAACCCAATGATTGCATAATATAAAACTCTCTTTCTATAATTCTTTTATTTCTCCTATTTTAGAATGTATTTTTTTCTGTACAGTTGAAAGTTGAAATGTGTGAAACAGGTGAAATGTCAAATTTTTTGTTCCAATTAGCCAGAGTTTTGATTAGACAAAAATCGATTTTAATGGTTCCAATAAGTTGTAAGATTATGTATGTTAGATCTTGGAAACAATGCAATATGGTTGCCTTATATAACTCTGGTTTAGTATAATAGATAAATTGGTACCACAAAATTAAAATGGACTAATTATTTGTTTATATTTCAATATGATTGATGAACAGGATTAAAATAAGATCAAAATATTTTCCTTATTTCTTATACTGTATATAGGTTACATGTATACATATTTAACTCTTTTTTTAATATTTGCAATTAAACTTAATACATAAATTCGAGGCAATCTCAAATATACAATATAAAATGTGGACCATGAATTGAATAGTGGTACACACAATGATTGACTCCTACAATGGTGTCAGTCCCCATTATACATACAATATAAATAAGACTGTTATTTGAATAAGTGATTCAAACACTATTACACAATTTACTATCCTGCTTAATACTCTTAGCTCACCCTATTCATGTCATGGTTTAGAGTACAGAAAATGTCCTCTACTTTATTTATAATCCCTAAATGAAGGTAGTAATATATTTATATATAGATGAGCTTTTCCAATTAGCCAATGTAAAATACATTGTAGGTATAGGGAACATTTTACAAATTCTGTTAATAATTAACATTAGCCAGTGTTCTGATTAGACCATAGGCAGAAAAATAGGTGATTCAATTTGTGTTCTGATTAGACTGTAGTTCTGATTGGCCAGATTCCAATTAGACAGATTAGATGGTCTTTTCATATTTTCATATTTATAAATATTTTCAATTAGTATATAATAAATTCATTACCTATATGATTCCATTTTTCAAATAAAATAAAATATAAAAACTTTGCTTTATCAATAGTAGAAACATACAATAGAATATGATTGTAAGAACAGCATATGTAATAGAACAGCAATTTATTAGTGTTATATATATTTATTAAACAAATATAATATAAATTTTATTTCTTTTTATAATATCAGAAGTATATAAAATTATATTTTAGTATTATAATTACAAAGAACAATGAAATCAAATTTATTAACTGAATTTCTCAATATCATATTATTTATTGGCTGCATAGGTCTAATATATCCTGTTTTACATAGGTAATTTAAAGCATTTTTTAAACTTCATAAACTCTAATACTGACTATTTGTTGATCAGGATTCAAATTTTTAAAACAATAAAAATTTCAGGACATTCTAGCAAATTGTTAGGGCAACTCAATAATTTATAAGAAAGTGGAATTTTCCACTTTGCAAGTTTTTTAATTGAAAAATAATAGTTCACATTAATTTTTTTTACTTATTAACAAAAAATTACAAAGTTTTTAGCATATCAAGCTGGAGAATTTGTAAAAATGTATTGATGGGAACAATGCAAAAAAGGTAGGTATCTTTGGAATGCAAATATTTTTTAAGAACATATCTCAAAATTCCATGATATTTCCAAGACAAATGAGGACCATTTCATTATATGGGACAATTCAGGGTTGCCACTATCCTAAAGCTGGTAATCGGGATGGTCATGCACCTATTGCAAGCAAAGTGAATTTTGCATGGTGTAAAAAGAATTTTCAGTGAATGTAAGTGAGTTTGCATATAAATGAATATTATATCGGGTACATTTACAGGGTTTGCTTCTACCCACCAATTTTGATTGAGCTATAATATGTGAATAATTGAATAAAATGAACTATACAATAGATTTTTGTTAATTGATAGTCCTAATCTGCATGATATATAAAATGTTTTCTTGGAATATAATATTAATAAAGTGGTAAATGAGAATGGTGTATAGTCTAAAAAGAACAATAGAAATTAGACACTTTAGGCATATATATTTTCTGGTGGTACCAAGATTAAACTTAACCAATTGTTTATATAATGATAATTATATGTAGTAGATAGGCTAAAATATATGCATTAAGATTTGGTGTATGATTTGAAAATCTGAAAAATAATTGTAAATAAAATTATTAATTTAATAAATATTTTTAATTAACCACCCTTGACACCTTCAGGGTTATATGTTTTATTATATTTTTAGCATATTTGAAAATTTTATCCTAAAAATCTTAAATTGGGACAAAATCAGGATGAGTGGTAACCCTGAAGAATAATTCTATAGGACCATATGAACCCTGGTTGATGTTGAGAAGAGTATTTTATTATTATTAACATATATGCAGTATATTGTGCTATATTTTTTCTGACAATGAAAGGGGGCACAAAACTATTATATTTAGTCACAAATTAGTCAAAATTACAAAAAAAAATCCTTGGAAAAAGTAGAAGTGGCTTCAGCCTCACTCTCTGCCCTCTTTGCTCTGTGGTCCCTGACTAAAATAAAATTATAAATACTATATAAAAATTAAATATGTGTAATATAGCTTGTTAATAAGTAAATTGATAATATTGGCAACAAATTGGAATGTGTTCCTCATGAGACAAATTGTACTGTCTATAAAATTACCCAATTTATTCAATAGATTGTATTCCTGATAATAGGACACAACCTATCTGACAAGAATGATATTGATTGGATGAATGGAAATCCTCACCAACAATAACACTGTTAAAAAGTGCTAATAATTTATTTGCAAATAAAAATTATATCAAAATATATAATTTCATTGATTAAATGTGCAAAATTTTATCAATTTTAAATTGAAATATGCTATAAAAATATTGGAAAATAAATTAAAAAAAGTATTTTTTAAAATGTTTTAAATATGACAGTATTAAAGGACACTAAATAAATAAAGAATATAGTCTTACCGAATACATAAAGCGATCGAAAACATGTAATTTATTAGCCACATAAGTTAATAGAATAACTAAAAGTGCAATAACTATTCCTCCAATTAACACGGACATCTCGTAAGATTTATGTTATTAATTTTGATTTTATCTAGTAAATAATTTACAGTGAAGTATGATTGTACAGGGATGCAGATGTACTTAAAGTGTATAATAAACTTTTCATAAATATATAGTATTGAAATGTATAAGCAACATGTTTTTTCTAAGAATATTTATTACGTAAGAAGTATATTTTTTACATTATTTATCTTAATATAACATTTTTAAGATATTTAAATAATAATTATAATCCCTTTTATTTCTTAATTTGGAAATATTGGATCATTCAAACGAACCGGTTTATATTTAATTTATTTGGAAATATAAACACTTCATATTATCCATATCTATAAAATATTATTTATCTAGACCGGTAAACGGACTGAAATTAAAGTGTCCACAGAGGATTTCGATTATATAAAATAATGTTTCTTTTTTCCGCTAATTAATTAAAATGATCTATTTAAGTCAATTTCAAGCGCCTGATTTAGTCACTCGCAATCGTAACGAAAACTCAAACATAAAAAATTTCAAATTATACTTGATACCACCCACCGTACCCCCTCATAAACGTAGACATGGCCTACTATATACTTGGCATATTGGGTAATCCAGCTATGGATGATACGTGCATGAAACGCTTGAATTCCATTTTATTTTGGCTACATACCAACAATTTTACAGAATTAGATTTATACAATAACTATGTTTTTCGTTTAAAAAGTGTGATCTGATCATGGAGTCATGGAACGTAGCAAAAAGTCATGAAAGTTCAAATCAAGTGAATTTACATTAATATGCCCTATGGTAAAATGGGAAATTGGTTGAGAGGGAGGGGGGTTGTGGGCGAGAAATTGGTTGCAACTAATTTAAATTAATTGTTTAAAAAATGTCACCATATAATTACAAATTGCGCTGTACGATGACGTCTTACTATTTAAAGAATAATTACTCATGAGTTAAAATTTCACATCTCATACTACTAAATGACTCTCCAATGAGTTCTCAATAAATTACGAACAAGGGGAATGGTATTATAGTGGAAATAATCTACAGTAGAACTATTAAGTTTTACCAAGAATCACAATTTTTATCTGTATATTTTAATGTTTTCAAAAAATTATTTTCCTTATTTTAAGTTAAGCTCGAACAAAATATTAATTTTATAGATTTAAAAAGCTTATAAATATATAAACAAATAAATGATTCAAATTAATTAAGATTATACCTAGGTATTTATTTATAACAGTATTCAAAAATTATTATATTCCCATTGTTTTTTTGCTTAAATTCATCAAAAAATTGACAATACATGTTCTTTTTGATATTATGTATTATTAATATTAAATATTTATGATATATTTATATAATTATAATATTTCGAAGGATTACACATTTTTATATAATCTAATTAAAGAATATTTGAAATAAATTGTGTTTTTAATAAAACCTATCTCGTGATATTATATATTTGATTAAGTCAGCCAATTACATAACAAATAATACAATTTTTTCTAAAATGTTTGCTTTTCTATTCGTTGTATCATATGTATATTATTCATTGAAAATTGTTCAACCAATGCACATACAATGTTATATTTATAAAACGTCTACAAATAAAAATAAGATTTATATATAATACATTATTTGATTTCTAGTCAGGCTCACTTTAAAAATAATTATGGAAACGACTTCTTCCAGAAATAAGGCTTTATACTTTGAAAATACAACACAAATTGCAAGTAAGTAAAATATAATCATTTCTTATTTTCCAAATCTTTAAGGGTTATTGATAAAATTATTCAAATTACTTCTTACTCTTTCTTTCGTCTGCATCTTAGCTTGTCTACAATCCCACCACGCTCGCATTTAACGTCATTAATTTATATAAGTATCCATGTTACGCCTTTATTGATGCTAACAAATTTACATGTATAATAACTGAAGTGGCTCGAATAACTTGCTTCTACATAAATAATAATAAGAAATTATTAAAAAGAGCAGATATATATGAACAAAAGTTTTGAAAACATTTTTTTTAAATTAAGAGATTATTTTTTATTAAGAGAAATTGATCAGTGTCCTCTCGTCATAGAACTTTTTTTCTCTTGAATACCGATGTATATGAGCCTTATGTTCATTGTTGATCTTCTGGCATGTCTGCGTGATTTCTTCATCTTCATAGTAAGAACCAAAACATACTCTTTACATTGTGTTTTTGGTGTTAACTTGCGACAATAAAACCATTTCTCGTCAATATTATCGTAATTTGACTTTATGATCTAACTTAATTTGATTTAATGTAAATTAATTTAATTTTGGACAATAGAAAACCTAGCCAAACTCTCTAAATTTTAAACCATATAGAAACAATTTTTATTGTATACTGTATATTATCATGACAGTACACATGAGCATGGACATATACAAGAAAAAGCACATTATTTACATTTTGATGAAACGCCTATATATATTATTTGTTTTCTTATAAAGCGAAATTATATAATAGGATAATTTCTTTAAATATGATCTGTTTTGGGTGTATTGTCATAGTTTCTGTTTGTATAAAATCTCGAATTAAATATTTTTTTCTTATACTGTACTGACAGCAGTAGATTGATAACTGTTAAGATGAACGTGTGAATACAATTACAAATAATGTCACGTAATAATAATTAAATATATAATGTAGTCAAAGAAATAAATAACTTAACTTTTTTTTAATCTAAAAAGATTGAAAAAACATGAAAATTATATTTTTTAAATGTAGTTTAAAATAATAAAGTGAATTGGTCATAAGTTATAATATAATTTAAATTAAACCTTTATAATACATTCCCAAAAATTGTAAATTTTTAAAAAAGATTATCATAGTCTCGCATTAAAGTTTTTTTTTCAAATCGAATTAAAAATCCCAAATTTGTCTGTCCAAACGCAAGATTGAAAAATCATGCTCATTCTCAAATATATTATTAAAACGCTTCATTCTTTTTTAAACCGATATATTTATACAAATATAGCATTATATTATTTACACTATAAATATTTAAAAAAACGCTGTTGATTAAAATTTAACGCTACAACTAAGAACCACTTTAGATAATATTTGACATATATGGAATATGGGTCAACTTAAAACGAATTTAGGTTAAAATATGTTTAAAGTTAAATTAAAATATATATAATTTTGGTTTTCAATATATAATTTTCATTTTTTTAAATTTGGCTTTCAAACATTTCAGAATTGTAGAATTGCTATTTAAGAAAACTAAATTCGAGGGAAAATTCTATAAAAGCGAAAAAAAATTACCTTATATACAGTCCCCATACTTAAAAAATCTATATCTGAGGTAGTTTTGAAAAGTTTTGGGATTTTCTGTAACGGAGTAAGTGTTTGCAGTAATTAACACTAAATAATCCACCATATTCTAAAATGTCATATTTTAGAATTAGCTAACAATGAATCAATATAATAAAATATTATTTTGAACTACTTTTTGGGCTTTCATTGAGATATAATTAGAATTTTTGATTGATTCTATTATACAGGGTGAGTCAAAAAGATGTATACATTGTTATATAGAGTATACATATTAAAGAAATTATTATTTGCGAACTAATCATATTTTGTTCAATGTTTTATAGAATGTATAAAGTGTACCATATACATTTTTTTGACTTATCCCGTATTTAAAAATTATCTTTAATCATCGTGAATAAAGCCACCTAATTAAAAAGAAAAAACAAGGATTTCTTTGGCCAAAAAGGAAAAAATGATGTGTAATATTAGACAATCTACAACATGAAATACAAATGGAACATTTCAACTTTCAGTATTCCTGATACAATTATATTATATTAACTCAGAATTTAAAAAGAGCTTCATCGAATCATTAAAGGTGATTTCAGAATTTGTTAAACAACAAAAGACAAGGATTTTCCATAATTAAAGCTAGAAGATAACATCATATCCTGCTCTGTTCATTTCAATATTGTACTAAAAGGAAATTATATCCCTTTATATCCTGCAAAATTCTATACTTCCGCTGCCAGTGTATAATATAACATAAATCGTAGATTCCCAAAATATTTCTGTAAAATGGAATTAAAAGTAAACGTTTTAAAAGTCTTTTTTTTCATATGATATGTCATATGATATTACAAAACCGGTTTCAAAACCTGACGTTTCAAAACCGGTCCTTCATCAGTGATAATATAACGAAAGGGAGGAAGAAAAAATTTATTTGATGAAATAAATTTTAAATTGATTGAAAATAGATTTTCATTTATTTCATAATTTGAAATAGTATTTACGATATTTCCAAATTACATTTTTGTCTATATTGATAAAAAGTTTACGATATAATAGTTATCCAACATTTTTTACAAATATTTTACCATATTTATTCATTATTAATAGAAAATTTTGAATCATTATTTTTCAGTCAAAAAAGAATTTCTTAATTCTGGTGATGTACTTTTTTGGGGTATATTCACTTTTTGTGCAAGCCTATTTGGAGCCGTCGGTAATTGTTTCACTTTGGGGGCAATTTACTCAAGTAACCGTCTTCGCAGCAGTATTTACACATGGATTATCTGTCTCTGTACCAGTGATGGAATTTTCTGCATCTGGGGACCTACAGGCCAAGTAAAAACAAATATAATATATTAATTCACAAACTCTTAGTTTTCTTATCGATTGATTAAATTATTAAATATAAAAATATTTGGTTTTGATTGCAACCGTATGGTCTAAAAATGTTAAAATTACGCTTTTTAAAAATAATTTCAAGCTGTCGATAAACAATTATATATCATAAAAAAAGTATTTGTATAACTAAATTCACACCAAACAAGTGTCCACCCTCAAATATCCCTTTATAATGACCCTCTATAACAACCCTCTATAATGACTTCTTAAAACGCGCACCGCTAGACCACACTCAATTATTAAATTCCTCTCAAACATTACATTCAAGAACTTTAGAATGTTATAACTTTACGAGAATTTCGATTATATTATTATTCAGATCATATATATATATAAAAACCCAGATTTTGTTAAATCAGAATAACGTAAAATATCAATTCCTACAAATATGTGATATCAGACAAATTCTTCCTTGCATTGCCATTCCGCAAAAGGTACTGAATTCTTCATTGACAAATATCTTCCAAGCCCATAGCGGGCTTGCACCATTGACTTCTATATTATTTTTAAGTTATTGGTTTGCACAATTCATATCGCATAATTAATTTTACTTAAATATAGGGAGATTCTTAAATAATGTCGTTATTCTATTTATTATCTATACCCCGTCTAATATTTGTTGATTATTTTAAAACAGACCTCTATGTAATGAATGCCTCTACGAATCCATTTGCCAATCTATGATTCTATGGATTTAAATTTAAATAAAATCTTTTATTCAAAATGCAATAGATTTAAATTTAAATTAAATCGATTATTCGATATAATGCAGTTTGAAGTAACTTTGAGGTAACGTAGTTTGGGTAACTTGTAACACACTGGGTAACTTGTAACAAATCATAAAATCGATAGATCAAGGCTGCGACAGAAGGAGGGTCCAGTGGTGCGAGATACAGTTGTACATCTTCAGGATGGTTCGAACAACCACAGAAAAATGTTTTATTCCGTTTGCAAATCGTGCGCCTGGTAAGAAACTGTTTATGAGAGACCAGCTATAGCCTCACATTTTTCTGTCAGAATAATTTCTCTCGCACGACAAAGTGACATTTACTTTACAACATTATAACCAGCCAATGCTACAAACATAATTTTCACATTAGACGTGGCATACTTTCGTTCCCTGAAAGTTTATTGGCTAAAAATCCTTGATAATTGAGAGCAGAGAGCAGGATATTGGGAGAAATCTAAATGCAACCCTCATTTAAATGTTTTCTAACACAGGTCCGTAGCAATACCTTTTTCATTGAGGGCCAGGTTTGTTGAATCGAGTTCTAAATAATGCATGCAGCTGGTACACTGATCCAGAAGCTGGAAATAAATTCTTCGATAGATATCTTCTTCTGTTTTATGAAATTATTCTAGTGCTGAACCAATTTCAATTTTCTTTGGAGCTTTCCTTTGGCGAGGCAAAGAACATGCATCAACAAACAACTCTTCTGCAGAGCGTATTCACGGCCACCCTTCCCCCCTGTTGCTACGGGGCCGCAAAATTGTGCCAGGAACAACCTGTCTGTGATCCTTAACAATCACGAGTCAAATAGCTCCCAGCAATCCAGCGTAGTCTCTACTTCAAAGAACCCCCCCCCCCCCCCAGCCATCCAGAGAGGCGTCTACAGTTTGACAGATTATAATATTGGCAGGGTCCAGATTGGCTACAATGCACTCGATGTGACAAGTGGATTTGTGGCATAAGTACCGATGATTCAAATCATTGTTCCTAAATTTTAAGCGAAAAAGCATAATTTTGATATTTCTAATGTGCCTGTGAGATTCCGAATTATAATTGCTAACTTATAGGTATTTTGTGTAATTAATGATTCTTTTAATTTTCAGTTTTGCATTTTTCTGAAAAATAGAAAGTTGTGTTTTAATAAAATGATGTGTTACAAGTTACCCCGTTTCGTAGCAT
>JAUZNC010003541.1:0-24768 GCA_034780395.1 Vannuccia rotundouncinata | reverse complement strand
TATTATGCATTACATTTAAAATGGTCTTTATTATCCATTACATTTAAAATGGTCTTTATTATGCATTACATTTAAAATGGTCTTTATTATCCATTACATTTAAAATGGTCTTTATTATGCATTACATTTAAAAAAGTCTTTATTATGCATTACATTTAAAATGGTCTTTATTATGCATTACATTTAAAATGGTCTTTAATATGCATTACATTTAAAATGGTCTTTAATATCCATTTTATTTAAAATGGTCTTTATTATGCATTACATTTAAAATGGTCTTTATTATCCATTTTATTTAAATGGTCTTTATTATCCATTTCATTTAAATGGTCTTTATCAACCAGAATTCGAGCGCACTCATTATCCGGATGTCTTTGCTCGGGAGCAACTCTCGGAGAAGATCAACCTTCCCGAGGCTCGAATCCAGGTGTGGTTCTCAAACCGAAGAGCTAAGTGGCGCCGGGAGGAGAAACTGCGTGGCCCTCGAGGTTCCAGTGGAGGTTCTTCGGCTTCCGGAGTTGGTCGCGTAGCTGGAAATGACACCGTGCATGGCTACGGAAGCAATCTTCAGGTACATCAACGATACCATTAACTAAAATCGAATTAGATATATTTACTACATCAATAAATTTCCTCCCGTTCTTAATTTGATAAATAATTCAGTCGAATCTTTTTACTTTATAAAAACGCTTTTCAATTAAAACTCAACATTTTATTTATAGAATACATCGAAGAGGATTATCTAACTTCTCAAATAATTCAAATACCCCTTTCAAGTTATCTGTCACATGCTTGCAACTTTACTTGAAAATATGCTTCCTAAAATCTTTGCTATTATTTCATGAGTTTGTCAGTCAAGTAACATTGCACTCTTTCAAAGTATATTTAATGCGAATTCTGTAAAACAAAAATCAGGCAGTTTTTATATCTTAGTCAGCAAACTCAATAATACTTGATAGATCTTATAGCATTAAAGAAAGTTAGTTATAAATGTGAATGTTGTAACATTATATTACAGTCAAGAAACTATCAAATTTATTTGACTCATAAACTTACCTCGAGGCGAACACTAAATGTTATAAGCATATTCCTTCGTAATGATATGTTCAATATGTGAGTATGGATATATTTCAATATTAAATATTATAATATTATTTTGGAACATGCAAGCGTCGTGAGTTTCATTCTCTTTCTTTGATTATCTCGTATGATGCACTATTTTGCTCGCTTTTAGAGTTTATACCTGGAAAATTAATATTCTTACACTCCCTTTGTCCTAAGTGAATGATACTCAGAATGATAATACAATCATTGCTTAATGTTGAGGATAAAGGTTTCATTTTCCCTTTCGTTTAGAAGTTATAACGTTTATTGTATGTTATTTAATATATACTTAATTAATGAATTGTGTTGTTTAATTCAAAATAAAAAGAAATTATACATAGACGGAATTATTAAAATAAAATTCTTTTTCAAAGGTATTTAAAATATTAGAAAAGAAACTTTTCGTTACCATATTATCTCCATTCACCACTTTTCAACCTTTCTCCTCTTACTCTCAGCTTTAACTCTCTCCTAAATGCCTCTTCTTTGTCTCTCCAGTCTGCCAGTGCCTCTGGATCCAACAGAGACGAAAGCGCCCCCTTCCTCCCGTCAAGATCCTCTTTGCTGCCCTCATCAACCCCCTCCGTCCTCAACGACAGCCAGGGCAGAGGCCTGGGAGCACCCTCCCACCAACTGGGACCCTCCTTCGTGCCTCCGGTCCCTACATGCGGCTCCACTCCCCTCTCCTCAGGGGGGTCTGGTTACCACAGCTACCAAGGCCACGGAGGAGTGGCAGCCTCAGCAGCAGGTCTGTTCTCGAGGAGTCCTTACGACCCCATCTGCAACACCATGTCCATGGGCTACCCGAGCTATGGGCACGGACCCCCACATCCTCATCCTTCGGCCTCGGCCCACCTACATCCGCTCAGTCACATGGCTCAAGGTCACCCAGGCACCATTCTCGCAGACCATCAGTTTCCACCATCGGTGTCTTCGTCGGGTAGGTTGTTTATTTATTAGAGATAATTTTCATTATTAGTTCGTCGTTTTCACTTTTAAAATTTTTGACTTTCAGGCTTTCTTGGCTCGGGTATGTCTATGCCCATGCAGGCCCCTGGAAGCTATGACCTCTCGGCCATGAATACAATCTCTGCTAACCAATACTGGACGCGAGTTGTGTAATACAATCTCGATAAACACTTTTAATACGGCGCCCGTAGTCAAGACTACTCTAAAATCGGACTTAGAGTTCTAACTGTATAAAAACGCTTGAACAATAATTAATCCTCACGTTTTGTTTTCAATTAAAAACTAATAATAATGTAGTAATGCTATAAATCCAATCATACTTGTTTGGGTTTATTATATTACTTCTCTGTTCTTTATCATATCGCCCACAGCTTACATTAGCGACATATTGTGATATATTTTCGGTTAAACGAAGCATGATATATATGTCTCTGTATAAAGCAAAACATTTAGTTATTGGGATGTTATCGACTGTCAATGTCATGGATGCCGTCAAATAGTCAATCTATTTATTATAATTTGTTAATTTATGAACTAAAGTGTTATTTTATTGTATATGTATACCATATAGACGAGGCCTCTATTACTAATTATTAATTGTATATGCTTGTACTTATGTATGCACACAATAATAAATATATTAAGTAAACATAAATATGACTATGTGACTTCTCAATTTAGCTAAATCAAAACTTCCTGAACTCTTTTATTTGTAGAATAAAAATAGTTATCTTCTGTATTCGCCAGCAGACAAAAATACAAATAATTTCTATTGTTATCTTTTCTTTTTTTCTAGTAAATAAAACTGACAGTTAAAAGATTTCTAATTGGATATAAATTCCACCTCTTCTACTCTACATCGCGAAAACATGGCTCCATATATCACTTACTCTTCCATATTGAAGCATCAAGATGGAAATACAAGCCTCCATCCTGATTTCCTAAATTTTCTCAACACATTATTCGCTTTAATTTGTTTCTATTTACGAACCTCTATACCATTTGCTGGGTTTTTCATACAACCACAAAAATGTTAATTCTTATAAACGAACAATCTTAAATTTATAATAAAAAGAAAATCTGCGATATTGTAACTTGTCTAACATGTGTAGAAATTCTCACGGACGACTGATTCTTTGATATTTTGTAACCAACAATAAAAACTAAACTATAAAAGATTTCTGGGACTCAAATCAAGGGATGTTTTCATATTTCTGATATTTTAAACTCAAACAGATAATTTTTAATTTAAGTTACATAGGTATTATTTTGACGTATATAATTCTGTTGTTACATATAATTTTTTAAGAAACACAATTTCTAACATATTATTTTGATTCCTGTTAATTATAAATTAGTTATAAAATCCTCACACGTATATACCGGTCAATGATATATCACTATTTGTGCAGAGAATCAAATTTCTGTTGTCTGCGTGTTGCAAATAGTCACCAATTAAGGTTTACTTCCCTCAAACAATTAGTCAGTTCCATTTACATACGAAAAACTGAAAGAAACCTTTTCTATATACGCCTAAATCGTTCGGTCGACGCATAGCAATTTTGTGAGACATCAATTTCACAATAATTACTTATGTAGGTATATTTTGTCTATCATACTAAACTCTGTTTTCAGTTTGTTTATATAAAAGCGAATGATATATTCCCCTTTTCCTTAACATCAATAATATTTTTAGGTGTTCGCATTAAGATTTATTAGCCATTTCTTTCATCTTTTGGAATACAAGAGAACTTATATGTTATACTTTTCAAGGAAACAGCTTTTAGAGCAAATTTATATAATTGATTCCATCCGTAGCCACATCTTTTCTTAGGCTAATTTGTTTTATATTTTTCCTAAAATTCTTCTTTTCATTTTTGTTAAAATGCTCAATGCAATTAAAAATATTTTTTTTCGATATTATTAGAAAAAAATTATATAGGTATATGGTATTGATTTTGACTGATAATTCAATTCAATTTATTTAACAATTTTGATTGCATTATTTGCGCCAGTTTATTGGTAATTTAAACAACTTTTGGTCAGAAATTAAATAAAAAACGGTGATGATATAACAAACATTTTGGAAACCAATGCATTTGTCACAATATTTTCAACATCTGTGACGAGTGCTAATATATATTTATTGAAAACAATTAGAGAGCTCCTCTGTTTCTAAATATCAGTACTCATTGGCTTAAAAATTTCCCCCCTTTCCTTCTGTGTTTATATTTGTAATTTCGGGCGGCGCCAACCAAAACAATTGAATGAAAGCACCCCAAAACCTCCTGACTGAACCCTTAAGGAAATCTGTGCCGTCGTTGAAAAACTATTCCAAGAGAACGATTATTCTTAAAGAGATTTTCTCTAGTCTCAAGATATATACGAACACCCATTACTATATATAGATATAAAGGGGAGGAGTTGACAACAGATGTACCGGACTTCACTTGATCTATGCTATGGTCAATATTTTAAAGATTTCAAGTAGAGTTCCCAAATTTAAATATTATAACGATTGCTTCGAGAGACAAAATTTCATAAATGATATCTCACAAACATGGAACACACACAGATGTTGAATGTTAAAAAATTGCATGTATTTTTATTATAAGTGACTTTGTTATACCTTAAAATTTATATAGATTGTTTTTGAAATACAAATACCAATTTTCCAATTAACAATATAAATGTAGTCATGTCCTTTGTACACAATTTGTATTAATATGCATCAGCAGAGTTATCCAGCTATGTGTAAATGAGAAATTATTGAGAATAGTATAATACACATCTATACTGTGAATTAAAACATTAATATATATAATTATACTTGTACATATTCATGAACTTATTATATACATAGTTATACCGTGGTGGCATATAATAATTATTAACAGATACAAAAACCTTTTATAATACATTAATAGAGGCGCTAATCCGTATGTGATTAAGAAACCATAAAATGGTATAATGTGTAATGTTTTTTTAATGTAATACGGGTTTGTAAGCCTTAATTTGATATTTGCAAAACTCATTTTTACATGCTATATTTACACACTTGGGCAAAATATGTTACAATTAAAGTTTGACAGTAAAAATTCCTTCTATGCACTATGCACCACACTCTATTGTTACAAACCAGGAGATTTGTAGAATTGTTGAGACAAACCATATTTCATTTTCTTATAAAATTAAGTTACAGTTTTCAGTGTTACAATTATTTTATACTGAACTGTTGTAATTCCACATGACAACAGACTGATTACAAATTTTATGAAAGAAAACCTCAAACTGAAAACATGTTCTTCTTGTAAAATAACATTTCAATGCATAATAATCCTGCTTCGTATTCGCAGGACAGCTAAACCCGGGGCCAGAACTGTGACGTCATTGATGACATCATTCCAAAATCGTGGGGAGTTGGGGCTGAGGTCATCGGCATTGACATTGACATACTTTGGAGAAAACCTGAAGATAAAAAAATGGATTATTGTTTAAGAGATATTAATTAAAGTTACATTTTTATTGTAATTTATTCCTAAATAGTACAACTACATTACACGAAACCAGATATTCGTCCAATTGGCGAAGTATGTCAGAGGCACAAATGAAAAAAAATACCAATTAATAAAACGACTTAAAAGGCTTCTTCGGTGAAAAACATTAAGAGAAAACATTAATTTCAAATTTATTATAAATCTAATTTGATTTGATTTGAAATCCGAAATTCGTTTTCTTTTAAAAATTGTTTCAACCGAAGAGGACGTAATGTCGAAACATTTGATTAATTCTAATTTTTATTTTAAAATGTTTTTTGGTTTGTATATTGCAGCAGTTATAATTTATCACAGTGGGTGTTTATATTTTGTTTTTATTATGCACTTTAAAGATATTTATCCAAATAAAAATAAAAGTTGAAAGTGTGAAATCTAGTTCAAATTCATATTTTGTTCGGCATAATTCTCTACATTTGAGATTAACTAGACTGAAAAACTATTGAACACAAAAAAATTCAAAATACAGAAATACAAAAATACAAAAATATTCCTTAATTCTATTTAATTAATATTAAATCAGTATAAATTTGAACTGTTTATATATTTTAACCTCCCATTAATAAGTTAAAACTGTTCGTACATTTTCGACAAATATGCAAGAGTCTATAATACACAACGGTGAAGCTCTTACTTGGATGGTGGCTGCCATGGGGAACTCCCGCGAAGTGGTGATGGGAGGGTGCTCCTTGGGACAATTGACTGGCAAGATAGGCCGAACTGGACCCGGGGTTGTAGGCCCCAGCACTCAGCGAGGAAGCTAACGGTGCTATCGATCCATGGGCTTGTTGACTGTGACTGTTGGCATGTTCTGCCGTGCCGGTTGGTGCGTGCTGTTGTTGTGGAAGATGCCCGGAAGGGCACCTCTGTTGTGGGTGGCTGGGTAGATCATAAGCGGGCCGAGGGGGGCTGGGACCACCTGTAGCCTGGCCGGTGTTGGCGAAGGGGGTCGGGAGTTGTGGGTATTCGGTGTTGTTGGGTGCAGAAGGGATGGATGAAGGAATGTGGCTGCTTGCTTGCAGGTTGGACATGTACGGCGCTCCATTCATGGACGTTGGGCGAGTTGTGAAAGGAGAATAGGATGGGATGGAACCGTTGGCCATCATGCCTTGCTTACTGGAAGTGGAAGAGGAGCAAAATCTATATGAAATAAGTTTACCAAGATGAAAAGAGTGGAATGGGTAGAGATAGAAATAAAATCAATTATCACCAGTAGATGTCCGATATTTGCGGATAAAACAAAGCCGAAGAACTCGTCGGTAATGACATCATTCCTCCTGAATTGGATGACGTCATAGGCATCCCAGCAGCGGATCGATCGCTTGGTGCGTGACCGTTGAGCTTTTCTTCACGACGCCATTTGGCTCGCCGGTTGGAGAACCAGACTTGGATTCTGGCCTCTGGGAGATCGATTTTGGTGGAGAGTCTTTCGCGTGCAAAGACATCGGGGTAGTGAGTCCGTTCGAATTCTGGTGGCGTGAAACAGATGTTTTAATTCGCGGTTAATTCACCAACAATTTGAGCACAGTGAACAACTCACCACTTTCCAAGGCTTCCAGATGCTCGGTGGTGAAGGCGGTTCTGTTTCTCTGTAGTTTCTTCTTCTTAGAAGACGATCCAATGCTTCCGTCCTCCCCATGACCGGAGTTGCTTTCGTCTGCCGAGTTGCTATCAGGATGGCGAGCGGTGGAATCTGTTTCCCAAATAGAAAGAAACACATTTGAGAAGAATGTCTTCAAGATGAATGGGCGCAATTATTTACCTTCATATTTGGTCTCCAAAGGCTTCCTTTTCTCCTCGCCACCTCCCAAATTCATTCCCAGAGTGTGCATAGTCGACTGATGGCCAGGGACCAGATGCCCAATTGGCCCTGTGCTCAAAGAGGACTCATGAAGCATCGAGGGCTGCACCATAGACGCTGGACCAGAGGGCAGATAGGCCGGCCAATGGGAGGCGGCTACTCGTCCCCAAGGTGATAGACCTAGTTTCTCGTACATAGAGGTTTGCATCATTTGTTTCTGAGCATCAGTTGTGAGAGTTCGCAGAACACGATTAATGGAGGATACCTGAGACAGAGAAAGCAAGTCAACTTGTGACTTGTCATCTCAAAATGTTGCTTAAAGCAAGTTAAGCCGCGTAACAATCTTTTATTGTGTATTAAAGCATAATTGTTTTTGGATTGGTTTTTACTAAATATTTTGGTGTGTGTCTTCCATTGCGTTTTGGGATGTTCTCGGTTATTCGCATAAATATGAACTGTTGGCAAATTTAAGCTCAGATTATGAAACACGATCCTTCAGAACTTGTTAAGAAAATCAATGTTATGCTTAAAAAACGTTTAAAGAGTTTTCTATATTATAGTAAAGAGTTTCCTGTAAATATGTTAGTTTATGGGAAACAATACTCGACTGCATTTTAAAAAAGAATTTAATAATGAAATATTTTGCACGCGACATTATGACTCTATTTTAAAGTTAATTCAATATTGCTAATGTACGTATTATATTCAGAATATATTAATATATTATGTCAAAATGAAATAAAGTACTGAAATATTTCAGTAGTTTCTAATTAAAATAAAATATCTGTTGTGAAATACAAATCAAATGTAGCGGTTCTCACTTGCAGTCAAGGGCTGTGTCTAGATTATACTTCTATGACTAATGAAAATTTGACAAATTAATCAATGCGTATGGTTACTAAACGCCTCAAATATATAATTATAAATCTATAAATTGCAACTGTACTCCAAACAGTGACATGTAAAATGTCTGTTTCGACGTCGTTGCAACAAATGGAAATGGCTTGAAAGTGGACCAGGAAAAGTTTAGTAGTTGCATTTTGCTATAACCAAAAAAACACTCACGCTGGGAATATTTTCGGCATTACAGACCCCTTCGGCCATAAGACGGTCTCTGATCTCCCAAGCAAAGATTGAGGGACATTCGGACTTGTATTGAGCAACTTTATTGACGACAATATTGGTGGCGACTCTTGGTTTGCTGCCACCAATAGCCCGTGGTCGCACAGTTCCCGTTTCGTAGTAGCGGGCCAAGATCTTGCTCACACAGCCGTTGGACACTTGCAGGATTCTGGAGATGTCACAGGGCCGGGCCCCTTGATGGGCGAGTTCTATGATGCGCTGACGAGTGGAGTCTGGAAGTGGTCGTCCGTTGACGAACATTCCACCAAGTTGGTTGACACCCGAGTGACCTTGGAAGGTGTAAATGTCAGACTTTAGGAAGGTGCAAAGAAGTAAACTTGTCAAAACTTAAATATTATACATTCGATTATAATTCAGTAATTAATGTGGAGCTAAAAATGGTTAAATATAAAGCTGTAATCTTGTTGCTATCTTCGATACATTGACAAAAGCGTGCTCATAATATCATCGGCAACAGTCGATTTGAAGCCCTTCAAAGTCACAGTTCCAACACAGACCTGAATTGGCTCCCGAAGTGAGCTCTAGGGGGTCCAAGGGATGCCTTCTTCAGAACTTAAAGACCAAACAGCTACTCTTGTTTGTGTACGGTGGGTCAGGTGTACGCACAGAGCAGGACTGAAGTACCTCAGCATGTTGGTACTGGATGTACTGCCCCCCATTATAATAATTATTAAGTCTGGTGTGTTCTCAAGATGTACCACACTGAGAGTGATTAAATGCGAAGCTACAAGCTGTATATACTTGCTTGTTCTTATGAAAGGGAATTAGTAATTGAATCGTATTTGAAGGATCTATGTGGAGACCTTAAGTAGATATAAGAAACTGGTGAGCTTCATATAGGTGTATCGAAACACAAATTGATAGGCGGTTTGCGTCTGTAATAATCAAAAGCTTTCATAAACGATCTAATCAACTCCACTCTTTAATTCAAAGCGCTAATCTTTAAATACTATTTAAGACATTTAGGTTATAAAAAAATATTTCCAGAATATACATTCATAAATATAGATTTTTCAATTGTATCCAAACATTCATATAAATTATTAAAAATCCTCTTTTATATAAAAAATGAAATAGTATTAAATGAGCGTTCGTTTTCATATAAATCATAAACGGATATAGTCTTATTATAGTTATAAATCTTTAAAAAATAAAGAATCAATCGATGAGATCTTTATGTTTACTAGCAAACAAAGTCTTGTGAAAATAAAACATATTGCTATATAGTTGTAACATTCTTGTCTTTCAAGAAAAACAGGCTAACTATATAACTATATAAGTCTTCAAAACAATGTTCTGTTTGGTTGTCGTTTTTATTTTTGTTTTCATTCGCGACATCTACGATAATTGTTGAAAGACTGAAGTGTTTTCAAAAGAGCATTATAGACTGAGGTTGTTCCTACTCACCAAGAAATATATTTTAATATTTGAAATGGTAACGTAACCACCGGAAAAATATATATTAAAACCAGTGTTGGGGTTGTCTTAATCTGATTGACATTATATAAATATTCTACACTTGTGTTATGTTTTAAAGAGAAGCTTATAGAGACCCGGAAGAAGCCAACATTGCAGATCCTATTCCGGAGTTGCATGAAGGTTTTAACACTGCCTTGATTGTATTTACCAGAGCAAGTGGAAATATTTCAATTAAACATATAATAATGCATTCCCCTTTCATTAATATTAAAGATTATCGCTATATTACTACAGAAATATAAGATTGGCCATATTTCAAATATATTTTAGCACTTAATTAAAGATTTTGAGACTACAGAAATGTAGTTAGCACATTTGATTTGATATACGTTTAATATTTGGGTAATTTATCTAATTTAAAGTCACCTCGCTTGGACCGTCTTTTTCCGGATTCTGTATTGGACATTGTATCTTCACTAGATGCACTTTCGCTTGGTAAATGGTCTAAAATGGAATAAATAATGATAAAAGTAAACATTACAAGATGGTGAGGAGACGAAGATTTCGGAGGTTACCTTTAGCAGTCATTGTATTCATTTGGGGTCATTTCATCTGAGGTGGAAAGTCCAGCTGAAAGAATTGCATAAATGAATGAATTTGAAAATGAATGATGCAGATCAAGTGCTTTTAACTAAAATGTAATGAATGAAAATGGTGGATTTATACGATTTTATTATTAAAGTGTTCTTCGCTTGACTCAGTTGTGCTCTCCTTAATTATAAGTCCAGCTATCCATTTTATCAAACGACTTTGTAAAGTATAAATGTTCTTCAACCTTATTTATATTGAAATAAAGAATTCTTGGAAATAAACTAATAATTCTGGAGGGTAACGATGCATTAACATTAACTTATTAACTTTGGGGAAGCTGTCATGAAACTCAAGATATGTGAAAGAATTCAATTCTCCTTCTTGATCAATTAATCCGAAGAAGGTGAAGCAGATTTAACGCCTCATTTAAAAATCAAATAAACAATCTTGTGGGCCTTTATCGAGAACGACATTGTCTTTAGGCCAGGGTGGATAGGATGATATAGTCTGGGTAACTTCAACCAACGAACGAATTGATTCCACGGCACCTTGTACAGTCTATAGATCAATTGACAGAGCCTCATCACCTCGCCAAACTGATCAGAAGGATACGAACACCCCCAATACACCATCATAGTATAATCCATTCTCCCCATCTATCTCATCCTCTGCTCATCGCTCCCTTGTATACTTGGAACGATGGATGTCGCCAGAGTAGTATTGTCTCTAAATTGGTTCACGTAATTGAATTATAGAACCGAGCGCGTCATTAACGCAGTACGCTCGGGTGCACATCCATTTCCGGCTGAGTGAAGGCACAGTTGGTCGAAAATTGCGCCATTCCTCGAGTCTCAATAGCGTATTCGCAGCACTGGAAAATCAGTTAATGAGCCGCAAATAAGCCGGGCCAATCTAAAACTGTATTATATACCTTACTACCTTACTACCCATCTCCAACTCTGGCGTTCTATCCCTTGAAGGTTTCGTGGATAAGTGCAATGCTGTCGTCGTCTTTCTGGGCTTTCAATGCAATCTTGGTTGAGTGAAGAGCTGAGGATCCTGGCTTTCTGTGATAATATACCTTCCAATTCAGTAGCTCATCATTTCTCATATGTGGGTGTATACAGGGCTTAATATTCTATAGGATGACTGCCCGGATTTTCAATCGATGATGTCCTGTCTATAAACTATTTAATGGGTCAGTGTAGTATATCGAGAAGTGATAATATACTCTACTTAGCTATACTCTATCTCTAATATGAAGGATGACATCCAGAATAAATTTGATCAGCCAACGAAAATAAAAAATGTAAATAGGAAAATTTGGGAATCCACAATTTTATAATGGTTTTTGTTGGGGGAACACAATCATATATTTATTGTCCATTCTTTACTTTTGATATAAACAAATCGAGTGCCCTATTAGACATTTGTATAATTAATTTGTTTTGTAAAAATTTTAATTTTATGATTATATATTCAAATAAATAACTAAATATAATTTTTTTGCAATTTTTTTAAATCATAAAACGATATGCAAAACCAAACAGTCAGTTCGAAAGTTTCCATTACAAAGATTTCGCAGAAAATTCAGAATGAGGAGTGAAAGTGAATTCCTTCGGACAGTATTTTATAATATTTATCATTTATGAGTAGTGTTGGCGAGTAGTACCTCCATCAAAGTCTTCAATATGTTTCATATTGTTATTATTTATAATGATAGTATTTTAAAAATAGATAATAATGTTAATAGATGCACCAAACTATAGACTACCCGCTCTATATACATGACAACTTTTGACATCAGAAACAGACTGCAGTGGACAAAACATCCAACATTATACAGCACGATATATTTTCAGTGTTTTATGAATTAATACTTTATTTTCAGATCAAAAATATTCACTTTAGTTATCTCTGAGTTTTATTTTCTTGTAAGAATCTTTATATTTTTATTCAAGTGTTTATTTGTATATTAAAATGATTGTATTATCACATAATATTTTTAAAAACAGGTGTTTCATTTCTTATATAAATGTTAAATATTCTACATAGAAATAATTACTTTGAAATAAAAACAATTGAATCTAAAAAGAAAGAGATACATCTCCGATTTCATTGAAAAAGCGACAGACTTCTATATTATAAATCGTTGTATTGGAGAGTTTTTTAGATGCATAAATCGAAATCTTTTATTGTATATAATGTTCAGACATCTGTCTGATGTTAAGGCTCTTTTTGTGGATGTCCACATCAAAAATAGCACAGTGAATATGAGTTTTATTTTAAACGTTGGAAATACAAGATTTATCCAAGTCACAATAATTTTCTGTAATTGATTTGCAAATTATAAACGAAGATGTTTTTTTTATATTTCAGATCACTTTTTTACAACTATAAACAGGATGATATATGGTCCAATACATTCTAAAACGTGAAGGTATTCGTTATTTTGACAATATTAAAGAAAATAAGCAATTTTTTTTGGTTGACTAAGTAGAAGCCATCTTGCGGAAAATGTGGTAAACACATCCAAACAGAATGAGGGAATATATTTCACAACTCTGCTGTTTGAATGGTCAGTAACAGATATGGAGGGATATTTGAGAAGCTCAGGCGACAAGTATCCCAATTTATTTTCTATATAAACAAAGTTGAAACGATCATTTAGTCAAAATTATGTTTATTGATTATTTCGAAATGTAGTATTTTATATTTATTTACTGGGTTTCAGATTATACCGATGTTTACAGAACATTTAGAATTATAATTTATATAAGAGATTGTAATTTTTATGAAAATATTTTAAAAATGGTTCACTTGTTAAATTTTATTTAAAAAATGGTTTACTTGTTAAATATTATTTAAAAAATGGTTTACTTGTTAAATTTTATTTAAAAAATGGTTCACTTGTTAAATATTATTTGTAAAATTGAAAAATTTATGAAACTCAAAGAAAGGAAGAAATACTTGTGTACAACATTTTCTTGTTCTGTTTCGCATAATTTGTCCTCAAATGGGAGAGTCTTTTATGTAACATTAATTAGTTTGGGCATTTATTTTTGACATACATAATTTTTTTTATACATATTAATAGTAACCCTATTATGGATCTATCTAAGGATTCAGACATGAGACAGTCGCTTGAAGATATATAATGTTGCATTGAAATACACACTGAATTGATTATTCGCTAGTTTACTGATGAACAGCCATTATTCGGCTAAAAAAGTAATTTTCGCTATATCATGTGCCGCTTCGCATTTTCGGAAATCGGTCTCAAAGGCAAAAGTAGCAAAAACGCCACTCAGGCATCAATATTTGATCAATATTTGAAAAAATTAAAATAATTGGTTTTAGCCCATATGAGTCCTTTTTATCAAAATAATCAAAACGTTTTATGGGTGTGATTACGATCTATATATCTATTAAAACTATAATACACACATCAACAATATTTAAATATTGGAGATTATTAATCTTATTCATAATATTTTCATTGTAAAAAGTAGCTTATTTAAAATTTATTTGGAAACTGGAAAATATTTTGAACCAGCGTTCAATTCGCACAGTTCCCGTTTTCTGAAATATGTCTTTGTAAATATACAAAATTTCTTTCAGGAGGAATTCTAAATCAGTGATATTAAAATTGAATATTTCAATATTGTTCAGTTATAATAAATATTCTCTATTATAACCAAAAGTTTGGTATTGGTTAGATAAATAAAATTGAAATAGCTAATTACAATCACACGTATCTTATAAACAACTTGAAACTTAAACAGTAATTAATTATCAAAAAAAAATATTTATTTTTTATATTAATTAGTAATGGAAAGTTAACAAAAATAAAACATGAATACATCGACATCTTAATACTCACATGTGTGAAGAAGTTCGCTAATGTGAGGAATGAAAGCAACGATTTTCGAATGTGATATCCGTAAAATATGAAGATCAAATTACAAAAAGGAAATTCTGCTGAAAAGTTGCGTCGAGGTGAACTGTGAAGGGAAGCCGAGGAACACCGTCAAATAATGTTTAAACGGTTATCAATTTCCAACTTGAGAAATATGAATTCTTGAGACCAATTCACGTTCTAATCGTTAAACATTTAACATATAGAACAATTCTGAATATTCTTCGGCGCTGGCTAAAAAGTTGAACTTTCTGATTGAAGCAAAAGGAGTGTTTCTTCTTGAATAGCAACGATTGAGGCGGATGACGGCGCTGTTTTTGAGTTTATTCTTTTCTGATTGGTCGACAAGAAATACAAAATGGAGCTCCTTCAATTTGCGGAGAGAATTCTATCATTCTGGTTGGAAGGCTGGATCAGGTTTTATATTCTGGGATTTTTTTAATAAATGCAGTTAAAATATTTCTATAATGTTGTCTTCTTATACTGTGCTACAAATGATTTTATTTTTTAAAAACGGTTTAATAACATTAAATAAAAATATTTGAATTTTTAAAGAAAGGTAAACGTTTATATTAAAACTGTTAACGTCTAAATTAAACTTTATTATATAATTAAAGGATTTGTACAGTTAATTCGTTAAGGATAAATTATGAAGTTTTGGATTTCACAAAAAGTTTCAAAATTGAGCAAAATTAAATCAGAAAATTATTGTTTTTGGAAATATTTTAATTATTAATTTTTTGTTAATATTTTTTGAAAATATTTCCCCCTCCGAAATAAATTTTATTTATAATAAATATTAAATATAATAAATTATTCCAATTGAAATATTTAAAGAAAATTAAAACGATTATCGCTATATAAATTCCTCTTCAAAACATAAATATAAAAACCTTCTTTATTTACGTAAATCGATAGCTAATTTCAATTAAATTTAAACTGACCCGGTTTACCATCGATATAATTAGGATTTGACTTTTATGTACTCGACGTAGCATACACCTCAAATGAATAACCATTTAGAGACGTATTTTAAGTTTAAAACCTGAAATTATATACTTTTAATTGGGAATGTATTCACAGCCTACTTGAACAGTAGTATAAAGAAATATTATGAAAATAAATTCCCCCTTGGTAAAGCATTGAAAATTTATAAATATTCTGTAACTATAAAACTCCTGGCTGATTTTTCAAAATCAATTAAAAAAACGGAAATTTTATTAAAATAAACGTTTTTAAAAAATCAATAAATGAGGAATATCAAGTAAATGGTTTCAAGCAAAGGTTTATTCATTCCAATCAATGGTTTCACTCCATATTGAGCATCTTATCGTTACGGTTCCGCCCATCAAACCTGCCACCAACATCCCCGAGTTTTTATCAACCACGACTGCCCGTTTATACAAACAGAAGGCTCTACGTCGTCGGCTTTACGAGCGGATGTGCCTGTTGTCAGACGACTTTTTATCAACCAACTCACTTTTTGTTTTGTAACCAACGAGAAAGTAGGAATTTGCCTGGAGCAAGGGTGTAACCTACTCATTAATTCACTTTCTCTAAAAAACTGTTCCATTAGTGAAGGCTTTCTTTGTTTGTTACCAAGTGTATTAAATGCATTCTTTCATAGGAAAGGTAACGTGTGTATGAATAACATGTGTATTTATTTAATCCTTTTATATATTAGGAAATTTAAACGGCGTCATAACTATTTGTGATAATAATATTTTTGACAAAAATTTGATGTCTACATTGTCTACGATTTCGATAATGCAAAACATATTTTGAACTTTCATATTTGCCGACGTGATGTGATGCTACAAATAACTGATTAATTGATATTTGTGTGTAATTGAACTAATTAGGTGAGTAATATAATATAAAAGTTTTCATGTATGGAAAGAAACATATTTTATTCTTAAGAGGGCGGTCCCTTTGTTTTTCTATTTTTTCTTAATGCATACTATTAATTCTAAATGAATTTGTAATATTTAAGATGTTAAACAAATGAAGAATATATTCCCTCTTTACATATAATGTAAAATCTGTTTTATAAATGTTTCATAATATACGATGCTAAAGCTAAATTTTTTATTAACAAACGTTTTTTACATAAACTCGATTAGAAAAAAACAATTTCACATATAATAAGATGAGTTTAGTGCCAATCAATAATTTTGTTCGTCGAGAATATCGAAGAAGTCAGACCCGTAGCCAGGAAGGAGAAGGGGCGAGAGACATGTAAAAATAGGCGCCAAAATAAAGTCGCATATAACTATAACAGTTATATAGGTATACCAAAAATTACAGTCAGGCATAATATAACCTATATTTGTTAGGTATAAGATGACAAATTGTTGTGATAAAATTTTAGGCGCTATGAAAATTTGAAGGGGGTTGGCGGGGAATAGTAGTGGAAGGGATGAGTATGTATGTTTTTTTTAGTATTTAGAGTATTTTTGCAATCTATAATAATAATATTAAAAACATTTTCCGTGATATATTAATGACACTATATACATCCGATTTGTCTGAAATTTAGACAGTATTTTCTCATGAAATCTCTCAAAAAAATAATTTAACCAAAATTATGTCGCAAAAATAATGTAATTCAACCTTCCAATTTTTCAACAACAATATTTGAAGAACCGGACCTGCAGGGTAAAGGACATTATGAATTAAACCTGAGATACAATTAGATATTACATATCTTATATATAAATAATGTTCAAACTTTCTAGACTAATATTTGGCTGAAACATCCAGATCTGGTGTCAGATTTGAAATCCGAAGCTTCCTTTGATCGTATAGAGACTTTAAATTGGTTTTAGGCCAAACTTAAGTATTGAATAACTTTTTTATTTTAAACTTATGATCAATTTAAATTTTGGGAAAGATAGACCTCGCAAATACAAATGTTTCAAAAAAAAAAAGGAGTCTTTGCTAAGAGTTGCAGTTAGGGTTCAATTAGTGGTTACTTTGGGATCTAAGAATTTCGGGCAAGGTTCAACATTTTGTTTTCACGATGGAATAAGTTATTGTGCGCCAGAATAGACTTTTCAAAACACCGTTCCTTAATCCAACCTTTAGGTAACGAGTTATAGTATTTTTAAATTTATGGTTAAGAGTTAGGGTTTAAATAATTTAAACTATTTTTTAAATAATAATTTAAAGAAAATTACCTATAGCATGCCTTTTGGTTGAAGAATGCATTATTAGCCTATATCCAAAATGTAGTCTAAATCGAAGTTTTATTAAAGCCTCGTTAAAGAAATCTATTTTAGGCCCTAAAACCAAGAATTATATTGTGACGTTTGATAGTTCAAAATTTTTGCCTCTTCATGGGTAATTTTTTGGTGTTGTATAAAGTACATTTGTAAAAGAGATGTGACGAAAGGAGTGTTAAAAAGTAGGTTTTTCAATCTATTTTTTTCTGTTAAGTTTCCCCTTTGCAAAATGAGTCTTTTGATAATAATCGTTCCTTCCTATGATGTAAAGTCCTCCATTGGATTACATAAAAAAATGTCTAAATCGGGTCTGTAGAAACAAATGTAGATATGGTTTTGGTTTTGTGGATATAGAAATTCATATCTCCATACAGTTTTGTGGGATGCATAGTCTTCGTTTTATTGACAAAAACCAACCTTGTGTATTTTACATTTTTAAAACTTCTGGGGTTAGAGTTCCTTAAGACTAAACACAAATTCTTAATAAAAATTATTTTATTTTATATATTGCAAAGATGCATCTCAGACAAAAAAATAAATTACAAAAGTTTGATTCAAAAAACCTACTTTTTAACCCTTCTTTTCTGTCAAAATGTTCCTATTTTTTAAGATACCTTATATACTACACCAAACGACACAAAAGAGACGAACAATTTGAACCATCAAACATCACAACAGGACATATAGTTTACAAACTAGCAACAATTAAACATCAAATTATCGGTTTTAGGGTCTGAAATAAATTTCTCAAAAGAGTCTTTAATAAAACTCTGATTGAGCCTACATTTTGGCTACAGGCTAATAATGCATCCTTCAACCATTAGGCTTGGTAATTTTTCTTTAAATTTTAAAATAAACAATAGTTCCTTAACCATAAATCTAAAAATACAAGAACTTGTTACTTTAAGGTTGGATTAAGGAACGGTGTTTTGAAAAGTCTATTATGGCGCACATTAACTTATTCCATCGAGAACACAAAATGTTGAACCTTGCCCGAAATTCTCAGATCCCAAAGTAACCACTAAATTAACCCTAACTCCAACTCTCCTTAGCAAAGACTCCTTTTAATATTTCACTTAGCATTTCTCCGAAAACATTTTGTATTTGCGAGGTCTATCTTTCACAAAAATTATAAGTCGATCAAGTTTAAAATAAAAAAGTTATTCAATACTTAAGTTTGGCCTAAAACCAATTTAAAGCCTCCTTACGGTCAAAGGAAGCTTCGGATTTCAAATCTGACACCAGATCTGGATGTCACAGCCAAATATTAGTCTAGAAAGTTTGAACTTTATTTATATATAAGATATGTAATATCTAATTGTATCTCAGGTCTAATTCATAATTTCCCTTTACCCTGCAGGTCCGGTTCTTCAAATAATGTTGTTGAAAAATTTGAAGGTCGAATTACATTATTTTTACGACATAATTTTGTCAAAAATAAAAATTCCTGAGAATTGTCACAGGATAATTATGTTTTACACTTACCGTTGCAAATCGGATGTATATAGCGTCGAAATGAATTCTGATGAATTTTTGCAAATGACTAATTAAATAGATCGAAAAATCGAAAACATAAATAATAATTCAGGGATCCACTGATGAAATATATGTACATTTCTATGATGCGTCATGATTAGGATAATAAATTATGTTTTACACTTACACTTAAGTGCAAATTTCAGACAAATCGGATGTATACTGTCGAAATGAAATGTGATGAACATTTCACCATTTCATTTTGTTCTTTTTGATGCAATGTTACACATTTATATAAACGCTGTATTTTTAAAAATATTGTATATTAGGGATTTTAATTTGCACTAAAATCTCTATACATATATAATGCTACACATTTAAAATACGCCAAAAAGACATCCTTTTATGCTTATAGCAAGGATTTACTGATACAAGTATTAAATGATTAGAATTGTAATTTCATGTAATTCAGTTTCCTGTAGATTAGTTAACGGTCCCGCTTATGATAACCACTATATTTTAAAATAAAATTTACCAAATCAAAAAATTTAAAATTCTATATTTGATAGAATATTAAATTTTGGTCATATATAGTTGCTATAAATAATTAGTGGCTGTTACGCTGGAGAGGGGAGGGGTGTAAAAATTTGACAAATGTGACATGCGAGGAGGTATGTTGGTCAAAATGTCACATTTTACTTATTTTATTTCTGTTTGGATATTATGCGTATAATATTAAAATAGTGTATTATCAATGATCGATGTTAAGTAGCTTATATTTTATAGCATAGAAATTTCGACAAAATTATTTTATTAAAATTTTTTCTACAATTTTTTAAAAGTGTTTATTTCACTAGCTGACAATCGAATGTACAAATTAGAGGCATACACGTTGACTATCAATACTGTCACGACGATCGATAGAATAAATTGAATTATGAATAGAAAATTAAATAAATATATCTGTACAAAACTACAGCAACACGTAAATAGAGTACCAAGATATTAACATAATAGAAACCTAGTTAAGCAATATTGACCTCCCAATAATTTCATGCAAAATTTCAACAAATTTTTAGGCTTTCTAAGATTGTTCAAAGGCATTTGTTTTGGATTATTAGCTGCAAATGTGTCAATATTCTTTGAAATATCCAAATGAATAGCAACAATAGGACTTTTCCCAGTGTACATCTCCATTTATGATGAATTTGAGTACTGGATATTGATTCTTTCAAAATAATGCAGCAGTCACTGAGATGAGACGCATTACATTGAGAATCATGTGCATGTTCGAAACTGCTTGCTGTTCATTTCCTCTTATGTTGCTTGAATTGTATTGTCTGGTTCGTTTGTTAAAGAAATAAGAAAAAACAGAGCCAGTTGTATTTTCAGTGTCATTCACAGGATCATTGTTGTGAAGGGTTTGTTTGCCGCATCTCCTATGGATGGTTATAAGGGAGTCTGAAAATGTTGACATAGTCATAATTCTGTAACCATACAGCTTAATTCTTTAATAAATTGTCATGGTTTGATCTCATTTCTCTGAAGAATGTGGATCGAAGAGATTTCTGACGATTAAAAGGGAGTAGAAGCTTTGCCGTTGAAAAGGGAGTAAAAGCTTTTGCCGATGAAAAGGAAGTAGATGCTTTTGCCAATGAAAAAGGTTCAGAGATTTCTGCTGATGAAAAAGAAGCAAAAGATCTGCCAATGAAAAGGGATTAGAAGCTTCTGTCGATAAAAAAGAAGTGGAAGCTTAATCCGATGAAAAGGTAGTGGAGATTTAAGCCTATGAAAATGGAGTAGAAACTTTTCGATGAAAAGGGAGTAGAGACTTGCGTCGATGAAAAGGGAGTAGAAGCTAATTCTAATGACGATACCTATACTTGTATGTAGTGTTTTTTTTGCATACAATTATTTTAGAGACTTTTAATAACAACAAAATTTTCCGACACATTAATTATTTTATATCTTTCCCAACACCAACTAAAATTTTCGACAGAATAGGAAGGGGGGCGGTCCCCTTGCCCCACCCTCACTAATTCCGCCACTGTTTAATAAACTAAAAAGAGAGTATTGGTAGGTAAGGTGAAGTATTCGAAAAAAGATAATTGAAACTATTATTATTTTAATAAACTTATATATATCAATGAAAAAAATAAAAATGGAAATATAAATATATACATTTTGTTTATATAATACCTTAATTGATTATATACTTTTTGTTTAAAAAGCTTATATTTTTATTCGAAATATAATTTATAATTTCAACAATTATATTATTATAATACTTGGTAATTAAAATATATCGTTAAGTTTAATCTATTTTATATACATACTTATACACAATTTTCAAATTTTATTTATTTTGATAACTATAAATGAATAATTATAAAAACATAAGCAAAATAATTCCGCATATATTGAAAATCATTTTTTTAATCATTTACTTTATAGGGCGTACACAAAGAGGTCGTTGGGTACAAACCACGCCTTTTTTAAAATGATGCTACAAGTTTTATAATAGAAATATGTATCAGATAATGTATTAGGATATAATATAGGACAGTAAAGAAGAGAACTGGCAAATTTAGGCTGCAGGTAATAAACATTAAACAGAATTGTATGGAACAAAATGAGCCATTCCATGTGGATAATAATTGGTACAAAATCCTTGCCTAATTATAGGTGAAAAAACAGGCTGTTCCAGGCAATAAATAGTACATTCATAAGTAATAAATGGCTCACTTGTAATATGTTTTGCTTTTTTATATTTCATGCTATTGTTTTATACATAATATATTAAATATAGTTGCATCATAAGTCTGAGTTGATATTATCTTACTTAATTAATATTTTTGTCTTTTTGTACAGTATTATTCATAGTTTTATGATTTTTGTATATTCTATGGGTATTCTATACACATAGTACAGTCAGGCTATGATTATATCCAGAACAAATTGCAACACAAGATGTTTTTTGCTTTTTATTATCTATATATGTACATATACTCTCAAAAAAATCTAGGAGAATCCATTCATTTGTCTAGATTTAACCATTTTAAAATTTGCATAACTACATATTTGAAAATATGTATGATATGACTATTTGTCTGTAATAATAGATATGGAAGAATTGCTGCAACTTGTCCCTCTGCAATGTCCACAGGCAAAGGTACATTTGAGGCCGTACTTCTTGCACGAGCAACACAGATTGTTGCACAAACCTTTGCAGTTGCATCAAATAACCTTGAGCAGGTTTTGTGATGCTGGAGGTTTGTCCATGCCTATAGGAAGCCACAGCTTGTCATTTAGCTTCCATCCCCATGCTTCAAGAGAAGTTCCAGCAATGGACCTAGCTTTCCATTCTTGTGTTTGGAAATACACTCACCAGCCATGGTATTATGCTGCATTTATAGTTGGAAGTAAGCCTCTGGAATGTACTGTTCTTGTGCTAACAGCTGTTTTCTCTACAAAGTGCTGGTACTGGAGTTCATCAAGAGACACAATATTTGCAGGGGCATTGTAAATTATGAGAAGGCACTTCTCAATTGCATGTGAAGTGTCCTCCTGAGTTAAATTGTTGTTTTGGAACATGCCAGCTGCTTCTTGAAAGGATGGGTCTGACTTTAATTTCTTAATTGTCAGCTGCCCATTGTAGGAATTATCTTGCAAGCTCAGTTGAATCCTCTCGCAGCTATGAAAACTTCTGATGGATTCTGAACTGCAGAACTCTTTTCAAAGTTTTGAACTTCTGCATAACTTGCACAATAGCCAAGAGAATTTAAGGTCCAGATCAGAAACTTGGAGGAATAGTGGTAGTGCAACTGGACACGCAGAGAAACATGTAGAAAAGCTAGAATAGCTCTTGGATGTGTGGCTTGCATTATAGATTGACCAAGAGAGGCTACTTTCAACTCTGACTTTTTACCCACAAAAAGCATCTGAAGAAAGGTTTTCAAGGATTCCAGCAGGTAAGACAACATGTCTTCAGACTGGAGCTGTGATATATTGGATGTAGATGGATAGCTTTCTTTAGTGACAGCTTTGGATTTTATGTCACTTTTTAGTAGTCAAGCAGCAGCATCCAGAATTCTTGCCTTTTCCGCCTCAACATCTTTGGGTTTGTGTTGCTTGTGAAAGTTGTATAAGATCTTTGCAGCAGTTTGTTGGAAAGTTACAACATTTTCTCTACTGTTCAAGCCTGTGATGAGTATGTCTTCATGGAATAGCTCAATCAACTTCTGCTTCATATACTGGGTACTGTATGGAGGGACATCATCAGTCATGTACTTCTTCATGAGTGAACACAAATCGCCAACTGAGTACTGCTCTTCATCATTTTCTTTTAGAAACTCCAGAACTTTGTAGAAAGCTGATGAATGTTGGTCATCTGGCTGATGTCCAGCTTTTTTTGGCTGGGGCTTTTCTGCAAATTCCTTTGGAACATCCTTACCGGTTCTAAAATTTGAGCTTCACTTCTGGTGGTAGATGGAATCTGCAGCATGTAGGTCATTAAATACATAATTCATTCTTTGCAACACTGTGTTGCCCCATTCATTCTGTCATGATTCACATTTCTGTCTGATTTTCTCTACAAATGTGTCTGTCTGTATGGCATGCACACTTTCATGCTCAATACAAACCTTGCCACAAAAGAAACAACACTTTTTGTAGTCAAACTCTGTTGACACCAACCTAAGTCTTGGTATTGCTGGTGCTTCAATTGTGGTGTGTTTTGCAGCAAGCAGGGCAAGTGAATTAGTGTTGGTGAAGGTCTTCCTACAAGATACATGGACAAGGTCACCTTTATTTGCTGTTATTAGAATGTCTCTTTGGTGTGCTGCACTTTTCAAAGTTGCAAGACCATCACTGTCACTTGGGTCCAAAGGTCCGTTCTTACAAATTACACAGTCAAGATTGCTGCTCATGTCTTCTTTACTTCAAATTTCCTGAAAAGAACATTATTTACAGACTATTATAAGTATATCATCCAAAATTATGTCGAACTATGTATTATGTCAAACTATTTAATATTGAATTTATGTCAGACACATGGTAACAACATATTTCACATTAACTTCCCATCCTTTCTAAATGGTAAAAATAAACTCGCACCAGTGTGGTGGGGATTAAGTCTAGCTATAGCATCTATCCCTTTATATTTTGTATAAAATACAATTAAAAATATCAGTGATATTGGAATGCAGCTATCAATACTATAGCTGGTTAGATATTTAAACATGTGGCAAAATTGTCAATAAATCCAAGAGCCAAAATACACCTTATAATTAGTATACACAGATGGTACAACTATTTTCAAACAATATAAACCAAATAATGTAATCAAAAGTTACTGCAACTAGACTGCAATCTTACAGGAAGTCAGTTGTGTAAATTGATGGCTGCTTCGCGTTGTCCTTGCTTAACCCTATAAGCATGCAAAGTGGACAATGCATCCATAGCGATCTTAAAATAGTAATTTCTCAATAATAAAAAGAGATATGACAATAAAATTTAATGACAATTTTATTTCAAGTGTTTTATACGTTTTTCTGAAAAAATAGGCAG
>JAUZNC010003530.1:0-29583 GCA_034780395.1 Vannuccia rotundouncinata | reverse complement strand
AAGATATGTGAATTGTGTAGAAGATGTGTGAAGTGTGTAGAAAATTTGTGAAGTGTGCAGAAGATGTGTGAAGTGTGTAGAAGTGTGTAGAAGTGTGTGAATTGTGTAGAAGATGTGTGAATTGTGTAGAATATGTGTGAAGTGTGCAGAAGATATGTGAATTGTGTAGAAGATGTGTGAAGTGTGTAGAAAATTTGTGAAGTGTGCAGAAGATGTGTGAAGTGTGCAGAAGATATGTGAAGTGTGTAGAAGTGTGTAGAAGATGTGTGAAGTGTGTAGAAAATTTGTGAAGTGTGCAGAAGATGTGTGAAGTGTGCAGAAGATATGTGAAGTGTGTAGAAGATATATAAATTGTGTAGAAGTGTGTAGAAGATGTGTGAATTGTGTAGAAGTGTGTAGAAGATGTGTGAATTGTGTAGAAGATGTGTGAAGCGTATAGAAGATATGTGAAGTGTACATAAATGTGTAGAAGATGTGTGAAGTGTGCAGAAGGTGTGTGAATAGTGTAGATGATGTGTGAAGTGTGTAGAAGATGTGTGAAGTGTGCAGAAGTGTGTAGAAGATGTGTGAAGTGTGCAGAAGTGTGCAGATGTGTGTAGAAGATATGTGAAGTGTGTAGAAGATGTGTGAATTGTGTAGAAGATATGTGAAGTGTGTAGAAGATGTGTGAATTGTGTAGAAGATGTGTTAAGTGTGTAGAAGATGTTTTAATTGTGTAGAAGATGTGTTAAGTGTGTAGAAGATGAGTGAATTGTGTAGAAGATATGTGAAGTGTGCAGAAGATGTGTGAATTGTGTAGAAGATATGTGAAGTGTGTAGAAGATGTTTGAAGTGTGTAGAAGATTTGTGAAGTGTGTAGATGGTGTGTGAAGTGTGTAGAAGATGTGTTTAATTGTGTAAAAGTGTGTAGAAGGTGTGTGAAGTGTGCAGAAAGTGTGTGAAGTGTGCAGAAGATGTGTGAAATGTGTAGAAGATATGTGAAGTGTGCAGAAGATATGTGAAGTGTTCAGAAGATGTGTGAATTGTGTAGAAGATATGTGAAGTGTGTAGAAGATGTCTGAATTGTGTAGAAGATTTGTGAAGTGTGCAGAAATTTGTGAAGTGTGTAGAAGGTGTGTGAAGTGTGTAGAAGATGTGTTTAATTGTGTAAAGGTGTGTAGAAGGTGTGTGAAGTGTGTAGAAGGTGTCTGAAGTGTGCAGAAAGTGTGTGAAGTGTGCAGAAGATGTGTGAAATGTGTAGAAGATAGTATTATAATGATATTAATATTTTTAGACTTATTCATTATTTTTGTATTTTATGTGTTTTCTACATTACTTTGTATTTATATAAACCTTTCGTGTTTTCAGTTGCATGATCTTTTGATTGCCGACCATAGTTGTTTAACTACACATGAAATTGGTTCGAAGTTTGGTGCTAAAATAAGTATCACTTTATCGGACCTCTTACCAGCCAATTTCTATTACATTAAAACTTTTTCAATTACAAATCTTTTGAATAACAGAACACAACTTATCGGAATCGACAAAAGAATGTTTAGAACAAAGACTACGAGTAAGTTTGCCACTATTGATCTAGTGTTTGTTTAGAAATTGATAGTTTGATTGTTCAATTGCATATCTTAGATTTATTGTAACAAAATCACAAATTTTAAACCAAAACAGTAAGAATAAAGAGTTTTTATTCGTAAATGTTTTAGCAGAAAAATACCTCCTGTTTATTCCAGTATATGAAACTTTGTTCTACTAAGAGCATATTCGTTATTTATAGAATGATCACAAAGAACTGTCACGTGATTAAAAATACAGCGTACTACTTTACAGATGTTAATTATTTGAAATCTGCTATAATATTACAAAAGTTCCTGAAAAAATCTATTTGTAAAAAAAGTCAAAATTGATTTTTTCAGCATTCTTTTAATTCTAAAGAACGATGAGTGACCGAACTTTAATTCTAACGAATATTACTTACGATTTTTGTAAAGTATCAATTGATTGATAAAATGAGATTAGCCAAACTGCCTGAAAATTAAATAATTATTTGAATCGAAATGTATTTTTATAAATTATTGTCTTTATATATATATATGTGTGTATATAATATTTTCATATAATATTTATTTACAAAAAGTATTTTACATAATAAGATACGGGAATCACAGTTGGCAAAATATATCGCTCAATCAAAGCTATATACTGCAGTTGATAATCAAAATGATTATTTTAAATATATATTTCATTTTTAACTTTTTTTAAAAGTTTCATTTAAATGTGTTTGGACAGTTTAAGGTTTCAATATTTAGTTCTATCAATACTTTTTAAATAAAAAATATGTAATGATAAAATTATTATCAAAAACGATTTATAAAAGAAATATTATCAAATAATTTTGAAACCATCTCAAATAATGAATAAATAATTCTAAATTTAATAATTGTTATTAAATTATATTATTAATATTTGTGTTTAGTAAAACCGTCATTTGTTTAATACAGTATGTATATTTATTTTATCGCATTTAGTTTTCAGAAGAAGTTTTCAAAATTGCTTATCAGAGGAGTGAAAAACTGTTTCATCTATTAATTATAAAATGTTTTCAAAAAATAAAATATCATACTTTTCAAAATTTTGTTAAATATATACCCCGAAATTGCTTGTATACAATTAGGATTTATGTTGTCAAAGTTTTAATTTTATTATTTAATAAATTTTTATGATTAGAGAAATTTATTTAGGCGAGATTCAAGTCACTGAATGAAAAATGGCGCTTTTGATTTTGATTTTTGCGAATTGTTCTTAAATAGTAATGATAGAAATGATTGCATGTGTCATTTTAGTCGGGTCAATATATGACAAAAACAGCCTTACCCCTAAAAAATTTATAATAAAGGTTTTTTGTTTTAGGTGTATCCTTAGGTTGTACTAGACCCATGAAAAAAAAATTCCAAAATTTCACCCCGGGAAGGTGGCTAATTAGCATAATTTCAAAATGGCTGCCAATGTAACCGAAATTTCCAAAAAACTCGAAAATAAATGCAAATAATGCCTCGAAATGTATTAATGGCAGATGGGAAACTGGGGTCAATGAATCCGAATATTCATTTCAGTTAACAATTTGTGTTTCGTATCACCAATTTCAGACATTTTATTGCTAAGGTACTACTATTACATACTACTTATACATAAAAATAATAGCTAAATAAGTTTTGATAAAAAATATCCCATCTCAAAAATCGCTTGAAATAGTTTCTATACACCATCGACATCGAAATTCTAATTGAAATACATTACAACCAATCAGAAGCGTTTGTTCCCAATCCACATTTGCACGTCGTAACATTATGTTTGAAACACTTCCAGAACCTCACTTTCCTGCCCCAGCTGTAGACATTCCATGAGAGCTCTCAATCTGTTTCCACAGGGAAACACCCAACTGGCAGGGAATGATGAACATAGTTTATATCGTATCTGACCACCCTGGAAAATCATCTTTCACATTCCTACCAATGATCGACATGTCTCCAAGTGATCCAGCTTGCATTTTCTCCATGCTTAGTTTCATTTGTGAACTAGCAGAGAAACACAAGATTTCGCCAATCGTGACATTTGACCAACCTTCGTTTTTTAAGGCCTCGGAAATAATCTACAATTCACCAGAGAGGAGCCATCTGAAGAACATTACGTTGATGTTAGGAAGTTTCCATACGTTGATGAACGGGCTCGGTGCTATTGGTACACTTATGCAAGGTTCGGGTCTGATAGACACCCTCGAAACTGTTTATGGTGACAATGCAGTAAACCATATGATTGGTGGTAAAGCAGTGCAGAGAGCATTTCGGGGCCACCTCTTGGTTGAAAAATGCTTGAATGAAATCCTGGTCTCTGAAATGATGGAAAGGGTGATGAGTGAAGAGCAGCGAGCCTAGTGGGTGTTATCATCACCGGTTTGTGCTGAGTACAATCATGCGATGGAGGACTTCAACAAGCGTGCCTTTAAACGAGTGTGCAGCATAAGTAAATGAGCGGAGCCAGGATGAAGAGAGATCAGTCTAGCCTTGCAAAAATAAAAAAATCTGGACTCATACAGCCCATTCTCTGCTGATTCAAAATTGAGGAACATCATCACAGGAGTGGTTGCACAGGATGGCGTGAATGTTGACGACTATCAGAAAGTCGGGAGACAAATCATAAACGAAATGGAGGGTCAGCCAATTTTCACGTATGCAAGCAAACGAAAGGATAAAGTGAAAACATTAGGTGATTCAGTGAATTAGGTGATTATTCAGTGATTAGGCCTTTCTGTTTCAGAGACTTCTTGTCATATCCAATGCAGCCGAATTTTCAGAATACAGGAGGTTCTAGAGTATGAACTTAGTCCATTTCCCCCAGCCTTATTCGAGGCAAACTACATCATGAGGAAGCCAGAAAAAACACAACTTGTTAAAGCAATATACGACTATGCCTGTAGCCTGTCAGACGAGGCTGTTACGAACGAAGTGCCACATACCGAGAGCTATATCCTAGATGGTGGTTCCCTCATGCATCGCGTACACTGGATAAAAGGAAGCACATACGGTGCAATTATGGAATGGCGACAGTCGGTTTTGACGGAAATCATGATCGACCATCAGTGCAGGACAGTACCCTCCTGCGCCGTCAGCAGAAAAACCATCCAAAAGTGAGCTTCACTCCAACAACTGTGTTCACAGGAAAGAAGGAGGACTTCCTAGCTGTCTCAAGGTAGCAATAAGCAAGGGCTCATCAATATGTTAAGCGTCAAACTCCGTAAGAATGGCTGCACCGTAAAGAATGTCGAAGTAGATGCCGATTACGATATGGTTCAGGCAGCTATTGCAGTTTCTGAATATAAGACTAAAACACTGATCGGAGTGGATACATACCTGTTGATCCTTCTCCTCCATCATATGGACAGTCAGAAGAAACTCTGTATTTTCGCTCAGACAAAAAGTCAAAAGATCAAAGGGTGTACAACATCAAAACACTAAAGAAGTGCCTTGGACTACAGTTGTGTTCTCAGTTTCTGTTTATCCACGCGTTTACGGGATGTGATACAACATCGCGGGTTTTCGGGATGGGAAAGAAAACATTCTGTCAGGAAGCTGCCAATGGGAATGAACAGTTAAAATCCTGTGTACTTGCTTTTACCAAACCTGGCCAGACACCAGACATAATGGAACAGCATGGTAACCAGTCGATGGTTTTATTGTTTTCGGAAAGCAAACGAATTCTCTTGCTGCTTTGCGACATTCGGTATTGAAAAAGAAAGTGGTGTCAGCATCATCCTTTGTTGCGCATGCTAGACTCCCACCAACTACATCTGCGACAAAATTCCATTCCCTGCGTGCTTACTATCAAATAATGTCATGGCTAGGTAGGATTTGAGAGTAATTTGGATGCCACTGAGTGGGGTTGGAAAATTGAGGACAATCAATTCGCACCAGTTATGATTGCAAAAAGCCCTGCGCCGGACAATTTGTTAAAGATTGTGCATTGCAATTGCACGACCGCTTGCACAACACAGCGCTGTACCTATAGGAGTTACGGTTTACCTTTCACCGCTGCTTGTGGACAATGCCAACTGGAATCCTGTGAAAACCCAAACAACGTTCTTCCGATGGATCGAGATGACACAGAAGAGAGTGACGATGATGACTAATCAATTGTGACAGTCATAAGTGGTTTCTGACATTCAGTGTGTTATATATTTTTTATTTTTCCATTTTATGCTATATAAAACTGAACTCTTGTTAGTAATATACGTAATATTTAAAATAAACGAATTTTCAGCTTTCTTTTTGTTTTTTCGTGCATGTGCTGTCGCGCACACCTTATTTAGCTATTATTTTTATGTATAGTAGTATGTAATAGTAGTACCTTAGCAGTAAAATGTCTGAAATTGGTGATACGAAACACAAATTGTTAACTGAAATGAACAGTTGGATTCATTGACCCCAGTTTCCCATCTGCCATTAATACATTTCGAGGCCTTATTTGCATTTATTTTTGAGTTTTTTGGAAATTTCGGTTACATTGGCAGCCATTTTGAAATTATGTTAATTAGCCACCTTCCCGAGGTCAAATTTTTGAAAACTTTTTTTCATGGGTCTAATACTACCTAAGGATACACCTAAAACGAAAAAACCTTTATTATAAATTTTTAGGGGTCAAACTTTATATTGACCCGACTATTTTTTATTCAATTTATTAAAACGAGTGACAATACTTAATTATCATTGATTGCTATTGATCATTTATTTTTACTGTAGTTGGTATTAATATTGATTTTTTGTCCATCCCTCTAGAACCAACGCAATTATTGAAACCATTGATAAAAATTCGTCTAGAAATAAAACCAGTGGTGATGCACATGTACATATACCGAAATACATCTTTTTATCAAGAATTCAGTATTGAGATAAATTATACTTTGAACGGAAGAAGTGAAAACGAAATTTGGACGTGCAACACATGCGATGATAAAACAGTAATTATATAATATTTTAAAACAAAATTGCTTTTAAAAAGGTAAAAGCAGACAATAACTTTGATATCACTTGAAATTTGCGTGAAATTATATATATATATATAAAGTAGAAGCAAATTTCAGTTCATGCCATATATGGCTAAGTTATGGGCTATATATATATACGAAATTTATGTAATCATGGTATTAATTCAAAATTAATTATTTAATTACAAAATTTTAGCATTACTAAATATCAATGTTTATTATGCTTTTATATAATACACGGAAATATCATATATTACACTATAATTATATGTTATGTAAAATTACATGAACCCATTAATTATTATGAAAATTTTAAAATAGATTTATTTAAAAATACTGGTTAAAAATTAAAGAAAATAATCAATTTTTTAAATTATATTTTAAATTCATTATATTCATTACATTATTAGCTGCTTTAAACATTTTATTTAGCGATTTATGCTAGAAAAATTAAATAATTACATAATAACAAAAAGTAAAAATAAATATATAAAATAATGCTAATAATTAATACATAAATAAATTAATATTTACTAATAATAAATTAATATATACTAATAATAAATTAATATATACTAATAATAAATTAATATTTAAAAATAAATGACAATAGAAATATTTATGTTCTTAATCAAAAGGTGTAATTAATTATCAATTTAATGATTTGGTAATCTTTTAGAAAACAAAAACTTCAATTTATGATGTTGGAAGTTTAAAAAAAAATAAAAATTTCATCTATTTGGACTCTCTCATCCACATTCAAGTTCCGATCACAGACAATCAAAATGGGAAAATTGGAAGAGTAACGATAACCCCTTTTAATTCTGGAGGCAGAGGTCCTTCTGTTGCATTAAGTAAGAAATTGAGACGAGTATATTATTTGTAGAAACTTTGTACATAGCTCTTAATGATTTTATAGGTATACAGAATCATGATTCTTTCTGTTATTCCCTTAGATTTTCTACACTGAAATTTTTATAATATTTATTAAACATCAACAATATTAAGTGTATTGAACATCAACACTATTAAGTGTATTGAACATCAACAATATTAAGTGTATTGAACATCAACAATATTAAGTGTATTGAACATCAACAATATTAAGTGTATTAAACATCAACAATATTAAGTGTATTAAGCATCAACAATATAAGCAGATCAGGATCATTGTAGCTGTGTAAACTATTTCCCAACACGATGCACTCAAAGATCGCATCTTTGAAGGAACTATTAATGTGCATTTTGAATTATTTCAACATTGATAACATTATCCAGTGAAGGGGTTAATCGAACTTTCAAATCAACAAATGTTGTTGTTGATCTTGTGATTTTGTACAAATCATTGTAAATTCGTACGATAAACGATAACCAAAAGAATATCACGGACAAATCAAGACTACTTGGTGACCTGCACGGGCTATCCAACGATTGTTCAAACCTCTATTTTTAAGTGTGTTGAACTACAGAAACAAAATAATGTGGAGCACATTCTTGTGCTATGAAGCGATTCGGGCTAAAAAAGTGACGATATAATACAAGAATTTGGTGATGAACCTTGTAACTCACAACGCGATTGGCACAGAAAAGGGGGTGTTAGGTACAATCCATTGTCTGTAGAGTTCCTAGACATGGAAATTCATATCGAGAGAAGTTGGTCCTAAATATGAACATTGATGATTTGAAAGTTCGAAGATGCATGCGCGGGGAAGGAATACTTTGCACAGCTACTATATGATCATGATCTACTTATATTGTTTGTATTTAGTAAACTTTATATTATTAATATGAAAAATTAACTATAATATGAAAATGACGGAGGAAAGATCAGAATCTCCTTTTTTCTGAAAATATTCATGTGCTAGGTATATATATATATATTATAATATAGATTTAAACATATTTTTAGAACTAGAATTTTTTACTCATTAGTTTTTTGTATATTACACAAATTTACACAATACAATAAAAATGTGTTTATTTATTAAATAAAACAAAAATTAGTTGTTTCAAAAAACGATATATTATGTTTAATCAGGGTGTGGATCTTCAATATAAGTTCATATAACTAAACAACGATCTATAATTTATATTTTATAGTTTCAAACATCAATTATATATATATAAATATTTAATCGAAAAATAAACATATTTCTATTTTTTGTTAAATTAATTAATTTCATAAGTATTTTTAGGAAAATTCTTATCTATGTCCATCTACCAAGTCCACTTTACACTTTCTCAAACGATATTAGAGGAATTATTTTGTTGTTTAAAATATGTTTTCAGATCCTAGTGATATCCAAATAATCAAAATCACTCGAGTTTCCTCCAACAGTTTCAAGATTGAATGGAATGATCCCTTTAATTCATTACTTTTCCCACAAAAAATAGTTTCTAACATTTCAAATAGTTTTTTCATAGCAAAAAATGAATATAACATAAGATACAACAGTTCGTCCTACAGAAATGGCTCCAAGCTTGTACCCACTCACTCAACAACTTTTCATAACAAAAATAGTGGAGAAACTCGAAGCTCAACAGTTGAAGGATTGGATCATTGTAGTGCAGTCTGCTTTCGAGTTGTGTCAGTTAGAGGCAATCAAGAAGAGCGCAGATCTGATCAAGCGTGTGGCACAACGGGCAGAAGTAAGAAAATAAACTTTTCAGAAAAGTTATTTCATATTTCCAGTTACTTTCTTATAATTTGTTTGTTATCCATTTTCTAAATGTTATAAAGAAAAGTCGTCTTAAATCACCGAAGATTATATATATATATAAAGAAGGAGAACATGGTTCGTAAAGATTTTTTAAATATTTAATTCTATCATTCTATTTAATTTTTTTACTCAATTTTAAGTTATGATTTTAAAAAGGTTTTGCCGAAGAATTTTTTTTAAAGTTTGAAATAATTTATCAATATAGGCAAAGAGCAATGAATTTCTACAAATTATCTTTAGAAGCGAAAAAATTGAAATAATATTTTAAAAAATAAACTGATATAACCAAAATTATGTTAACTCTCATAAATATTATGTTATCGCTTAGAAGAAATTTAATATTGAACTGAAGATAGCTATTCTATTAGTTTTAATAACTGCAATTATATTCATATAGTTATAACATCAAGCATTATTTTATTCTTATAGTTAATTCAACGTCATTCTTCAAACAAATTACTATGGATCAGGAAAAGTCGGGTGCTTTGAGTATTTCATGGAGTATTGACGACGTCAAATTAGAGGAGATTCTTTATCTTGTATTTAATCCTCTAATTCAGAAAAGGGGATTGCAACATACAGTGAACAATATTCTCTGTAACCAAGGGCTGATCTTGTTAAACAAAAAAAGCTTCGAGACTGTCGTAAGAATATCGTAACTTATTAAATAATTATTTTCAAAATATATTTCGACTTTAATGTTTTGTGGTATTATTAATAATATAGATATACTTTAATATTATATAAATATTTTCTTAATTGCATTTTGAAAATAAGTATTGTTCTTCTTACGTATTCTTTTCATAATAAGAATATCTTTAAGTAATAAATAATGTTTTTAAAAACCTCTAAGTTGTGTCTTTTTAGTTTTCAAGAACTTTTAGCTGAAGAACCTTTTTCTATCTAATAACCTTTTAAAAAGTTATTCTTTAATGAACTAATTTCCCAAATAACCTTTCAAGAATCCTTTTTCACTGAGTACCTTGCAAAGAACATTTATTTCTAACAGTTTGTCTTCATTCGAAATGCTAATGTTTTTAATACAGAGAATATTTAATTATTTTCAGGACTTGAAAAAGAAACTTCTTTTTGATAATTTACACAAAAAATGTTCGCAAACCTACGTAGTTTATATGAAGAAATTCAATATTCTTTCCAATAGAGTTAAGTATACAACGGATATTCCGATCATGATCTCATCACAGAACTTTACAGTTTGGATGTTTGAAAGATATTGTAAAATTCATACAATGGAATACGTGTCTCTTTTACGTCCTCCATCACAAGGTAGGATTTAATAATAATAATGTAATTACAAGTAAAATTTAAAAAGCAAAAATTGAACAAAAAATTGAACAAAACATCTGTTCTTCCATAACAATACGAATCTCTGGTATTTTTTGTTTTTCAAATGTTTATTCCCTTGTATTGTGAAATATGTCTATTGGGTGTTAAGAATATCTTTTCATTATTTCAGCTAAAACATATTTCATGCTCGATTTCATTCTTATTTTCCTGGCGTGTGTCTTGATAATCGGTCTCCCTGCGCTCGGATATTTTTACTGGAACAACAAGCAACGCTACAAACGCTTGCGTAACATTCGAAGCGATACCATTCCCTTTGTGTAAGAAAATAACAATATATAAGTATTTACTATCAGTTAAATGGGAAAATTAAAAAATATATTTTAGAAATGACATCAATACAAAAAACACACGGCATAATTGTCAAGTTTTAATTTGGGCTTTTACAACTTTTTATACAATAACACAATTAATTTCATGTTTGGATGTTCATGTGAGAATTTTCATAATATATGTACAAATGACAACGCTTAGATATAATTTTTTTTCAATTGTGCTCCATGGCTTTTTCTAGAGCTACTGTCATCCGTTCAGGAATAACAAAATTATCCGTTCAGTAGCTCTCAGTAACAAAATTATAAATATCCTCCAGTAAGTCAAAATGATTTCTCAGGACCGCTATAAGCTTAGGGGATATGTACTGATCGCATAAATTTACATCCGGAGAGTATAATATCTAGTGCGGCCGTCTCAACAGCCACACATTTTTTCCTTCTAAGTGAAGGTTTTAGGTTTGGATAAATTTAATATTTTAGCCATTAGTTTTTTCTAACTTTATATTATTCATTTCATAACTTTAATTACAATCAAGAAAACATTTATTATTTAAAATCACGTATTTTATTACATTAAAAGCTTAACTTATTATACATAGGGGAGAAATATGAATGTTAACATACGGTTCACGTCACGTCACTACCACCTTATGATTATTCTTAACTCAATCAAACCATTAAAATTGATATTTCAAACATTCAAAACAATATATTCAAATCACTTATTTCGGTCATAGATAATAATCAACAAATACTTATCATATGTATAATTCTGCTGTTGACCGAGATATGTATGAGGGCTGGCTTTGTCGTGTTGAAGGTGTATATAATTCTGGTAAAATTCAACTAGCTTGTTGTCTCAGGAAACCTTCTAGTTTAAAATAATGGCTGCCTTTCGTAGATTCGGCAATAATGACCTTCTTCTCCATCTTCTAGCAGTCTGTGAGACCACACTTCAATAGATTTAACAGGGTCACTTTGCAGACTATTATTTGAAATATTAAGACATAAAAAGTTGATAATTTTGCCGTTTTTATAGTGATACAGCCTATATTTATAGATAGTATTTTTGTGAAAATTATATATTTAAATAGAAGCTGTATCACAAAAAAACGGCAAAATTATCAACTTTTTATGTCTATTAATATTTCAAATAATAGTCTGCAAAGTGACCCTGTTAAATCTATGGAAGTGTGGTCTCACAGACTGCTAGAAGATGGAGAAGGTCATTATTGCCAAATCTACGAAAAGATAAAAAAGTTATAGATAGTATTTTTGTGAAAATTATATATTTATCTTTTTTATCTGGAATGTTTTATCCATGCAGACTTATTCACTTTATTTCAGTGATATGGAGTAAAGCTAGATATTGATTTGACTTTTTAGTAAGTTTACGAAATTTTCAATAAAAACTTTAACTAATTCTTTAATTTAATATATTTGTGATTTTTCAGGCAATGAATAATTTATGAAGACATCATCTGATCACACTGCAGCAAACCAGAAAGTAAAATCAACTAGTCTCCATTCATTCCACAGAGATTCCCTCAGTTCCTAACTTACAATATAATTTCTCTTAATTTTAAACATTTTTATTTATTAAAACTGAAATATATATGATTTGTATATTTGTTTATTATTTATCATTTATGAATAGAATATTTACAGATATTTATTTCTAAATGTGTTGTATACGCGCAAAAGCTAACAATAAAAGTATCATAATAAGTAGTGCTCGCCACTTATTGAAATAGTTTTTTTTTATGATTATCTAAATACCTAAATCAGAATCAAGCTATTAGACACAATTTTAAGAAAAAAGGTAATTAGTAATCAAATTATAATTATATCAAAAAATGAAATAAAAGTCTTAGATTTTTAAGCAAAAAAATTTCAGTTTCATATACCACATAAAACACCTAAGAAAGACATTTGAAGCCAAATTATAACATTAAAAAATTTAAAAAGAACAATTCACAAAAATAATGTAATTATCAATAAAATGTTTTATGACTTTTATAGATTTACAACTTTCCAGATGTCTTCTTGTATTCATCCAATGCTTGCTATAAGAAAATAAGAATATTATTGATAAAAAACTATTCCGAAAATAAAGTGTCAGGAAAAATACATCGAATGAATTCTCGATTACCTCTAAGAATAATTAACATCTATATTATGATATTACTTATATATTTCTAGTAGAATTTAACATTCAACTGTCATTATTGAAATAGAAAAGGAATAACCTACTTTTAATAGCTTTCCGAATTGAGTATCGACAGCACCAAAGTTCACCACAGCCCGATTCTGAATGAAGCTTTGAGCATCCTTCAAGTTACCTGCAATATTGGCTACGAGCCTTTTACGTTCATCTTCTTTTAGAGTCTGCAAAGAAATAAATGTAATAATAAATGAAATAATTGTAATTAATATGAGAAATAAAGGTCATAATTTACTGAATAAATTAGTGATAATTACAGAATGCTGAAGAATTTTATTTAAAATGGCGGAGTGCGTAAAAGAGGTACATAATAAAATTTATTATTATTAAATTTAATTAATTAAAAAATATTAAATTTAACCGATAAAACTACAATTAACCACTTAACAATTATTGTTAACTGGTTAATTGTAGTTTTATCGGTTAAATTTACACAAAGCGTTTTTTTGTTTTATCAGCTGTACATTTTATATGGTCTTTAATTTACAAGGACAGCGCTTCACCTTGTTATAAAAGAAACCAGCTTGTGTGAAGTTGTCATCATCAGCCGTATTGTGCCGTGTTAGCTGACCCGAAACCTTGGTCACGTGATCGCTATATTTGGGCGCATCAATAGGCCCACCGAAACTGTTTGGAAAATAATTAGGGGCGCCACCTGATCCCAAAAACGTGGAATATATTTCGTAGAGAGACATAAGTATAATTCTATATTCTGTCAACAAGTTACCTTGATTATCAGTAACGCACTGGGGTCCATCTCGTTGATAATTCTTAACTCGAGTCTGATAAGGGCAGTTGACCGGGATCTGCATGTAGTTAGTGCCCAAGCGATGACGGTGTGTGTCCACATACGAGAAAAGACGACCTTGGAGCATCTTGTCCGGACTTGCCTCCACACCTGGAATAAAGTGGGCCGGACAGAAAGCCAGCTGTTCTACGTCCGCGAAGTAGTTTCCGGGGTTCCTGTTAAAGTAGAGAAGTGGGGCACTAGTGGTTCAGGTAGAGAAGTGGGGCACTAGAACGTAGTGACTAAAACGTATAGATCAATATATTTAAATCAGCTATATGCGCAAGAATCAATTATCGTTGAATAACTTGCATTATATCACGTTTTTTTATTATTTCTTTAGTGAAATGGGATCAAGTTGTGCCGTTAAAACTTCAATTTTAAAAAAGAAAAATGCATCAATAACTTAAAAGCGAACTTAAATGTATTCACTACGTCACTACAGTAATTTGTAAACTCTGGAAAAACTCGCCCTCGTGTCGTAATGATTACACCATTTTCGTTGCATAATGTACTACAATAGCTGATTAATTTGGATTGATATAGACCAAAAAGTTGAGACGTTTACAATAATTATAAATGATAATTAATTACTCCGCTGTCATAATTTCCATTCGCGTACGCTTAGTAATCTTGAATTTTAGTTAGTTTGTTCAGTCTAGATAAATTATATTTAGGTCAATGGTTGTAAGGCCATATTCATTTACTTTTACTATTTTCCAACAGTATATACATACACCAGAACAGGGATTACAGTTGAATCGATAACATAAAAATATACTAACAAAGTTCAAAGATCCACGTTTTTATCTTACCTTAATAATTCTAATGAGTTTATAAATTACGAAGAAGTCCAGCAAATGGACTCTATATTAAATCTCTGTATGCACACACTTACAAATATACCACATAGACAAGTCTAAGGTACTGCAGTACATTAGTCGAGAGATAACCGATACTAGTTCAAATTAGTATATCACTGCTTTCTTTTAACCATTTATCAACTTTAACCTTTTAAAATATAAAAATTCTAGATATAATTGTATAACATAATTAATTATATTATCAGCATTATTAATCTTATTACGTGTTTGTTGCTGTATCACGAAAATTATTACACAATGAAGTTCAAATTTCAAAATTTTGAATGATCTGCAAAACAATTTTAGATAAATTCAATAGTAAGAATCATTTTATTCAAACAATTTATATTATAATATAGGATTCATTCTAAAAAGATTTGATAAAATTTACTGTTATTAATTCTTTAACAGATTGTTTCACTGAAGGTAGAACAACCGAAGAAGAATATATAATTCGACGAGAAAGGCAACTTTTACCTGTTAAGTACCATTCTTCCAGCTGGGATAAGCGGGAACTCTCCATGCGGCCAAACTTTGGTTACATCAAAGGGGTTGAAGCGCCACTTTGTTGCTTCCTCTTCAGACATCACCTCAAAGGAGAGTACAGAAAGAATGGTTTCCTAAGCCGTAATCAGTTTAGAGGAGTGAGTCAACGCTTACCTGGATGTAGACAGTCCAACTTGGTGGCTGCCCCGAATGGATCGCATTGTACAGATCTCTGATGGAATAATCAGGATCACTTGCTGATATAGCGCCTGCCTTATTCACCGAAAGATTTCTGATACCTTGATCCGTCTATGGGTCACAAAAAAACGATATGTAAACATTGTAATTACCAGAAAAGAGTAAGTGGAGGTTAAGCGGGTACCTTGAAGTGGAACTTGCAGTAGATGGCCTTGTTGTTTTTGTTGACCAGTTTGAAAGTGTGTGACCCATAACCATTCATGTGGCGATAACCATCAGGAATGCCACGATCAGAGAACAGAAAGCACACCTGAACCCAGGATAAAGGGGAATCAAATAAACCAGTTCTTGTAAAGATATGTGGACAAAACTAGCATCCATTCGTGGAAATATTATAAAAGTCTCAAAAGAAATTATCAGTTGAGTTAAAGTAAACTAACGTATTTAAAAAACAACTTCAGCAAAAAAACTTTATAAAAGTTATTTTTTTTATTACTGGTTCTAAATGAATTGTTCTATAGGTTTTCCACCCCTACTACTACAAAACATCAAAACTGGTCTTCACTTGGTGTGTTGTCTCGGGCCTGAGAGTAATGAAGTCCCAGAACATATCGGGATCTTTGAGATGGGTAGCTGGGTTTCTCTTCTGAGTGTGTATGAAGCTGGGGAACATGATTGGGTCACGAATAAAGAAGATGGGGGTGTTGTTACCAACAAGGTCCCAGTTACCATCTTCTGTGTAGAATTTGACCGCAAAACCACGAGGGTCCCGAACGGTGTCCGCACTGCCACTCTCTCCACCTGGAAATTATTTTTACTTATAGTTTTAACTTAAATTGATATAAATCATTTGCAAAACTAAGATTAATGCAAGTTTAAGATTAAAAATTTATGGAACTGTATAAAACTTGCCAACTGTTGAAAATCGAACAGCAACTTGAGTCTTCTTTCCTATTTGTGCAAAAGGAGACGCTTTTGTGTACTTGGAGATATCGTGAGTGCATTCAAAGTAGCCAAAAGCACCTGATTGTAAAACAAATGACAACAATAATCTTACAACAGCTTTACTACAAACTCCAACCAAACAAATAAAATTGATGACAGAACTCACCGGCTCCTTTGGCATGAACCACTCGTTCTGGAATTCTTTCTCGTCCAAAATGGGCCATTTCATCAAGAAAGGTGAAGTCAGAGATAACCATAGGACCTCTGGGACCAGCAGTTGTGCTGTTGGTCTTGTCAGCCACAGGGCAGCCTGTGCTGGTTGTCATTTGTTCATTGTTCTGAAAAATAAATGTAGACTACCTTCATATATTAAAATTCAAGATGTTGGCTATGAATATTGTGTACACCTGACAAATATAATTCTTATCGGACAGATTGCATTCTATTATCAAGAATGCAATCCATCCATCAAGGATAGTATTTGTAAGGTGATCAATTTGTCGCCAAAAAGAGATTTGATATATGTTTAAATGTGTATTTTAGAGTATCTCATCAAAATTCATATCAATTTAACAATAATTTAAATCACAACTTTTTTAATAATAGTACATTCCAATCTGTATAAAAAAAATATTTACAGCATGCACAATGTCAATCTTGAAAATCCAAATTAGTATGGTTTGACAACAATATATCACCCTTTTCCATTAATTTGTAACTAGTATTTGAAAAAAAATTATATAATTAAATAAAATAAAATGACAAGTTGACTTGTGAAATATACTTACAGAATTTCCTTGTTTTTGTTCATTTAGTTGATTGGAGGAAGGATCGCGACCAGACATTATTGATCTAAAATATAAATAGGATATAATTAAAATTTAAATATATGATATTATGCAAAAAACCTAAAATAAAATATTGACAATGTTATTTTTGAAATTTGTAATTTTTGTTTAATTTTGAATATAATAGCACTAATTAAGAAATTTGTAATAAATAAAATCCCACTTAATATACAATAGTTTTAAAAAATATTTTAATTTACAATGTCAGAAAATCAATACAAATATCTTATCAATAGTAAATTATTAACTATAATTAATTATAAATAAACATGCACAGATAAGAATGGACTGTTTCACATATTTTGCAGGAGCTGTGTGGGACCCTGAAAATATATAGTAATTATAATTTCTATTATAGATTACAAATATTACAAGTTTATTGAAATTAGTTATTATAAAAAATACTAAATGAAGGTACATGCAAAAGTGTAATAATAAACATTTATAATTTATAAAATACTACTTATTGTAATTTTTTATTAAAAAAATTGAAGATATTGAAAAATAACACTATTACTAAAAAATAATAAAATAATTATAAAAAAGAGTTGATAATAAAAAAATTTTTGTTGAAAAATACATTGTTTTAAAAACACAGATTTTTGTAGATGTTAATCATATTATAAACATTTAGTATAAAAATGAAATATTTTTAAAAAGATAAACCAATATTTCAAAACACAATGAAATAATTTTTAAAATCACATCATTAGCAAAAAATATAAATACATCATATATTAAATAAAAAGATAAACTAAAAATATATAGTAAAAGTCAAAGTGAGGAAAAAGAAAAAAACATATTAATTTGTCTTATATTTGTCGAATTTTAAACAATAAAATGTTTATTTTATGTTTATTTAATTTAATAGTTAATAAATAGTATTTTGGTCAGTTCCATTTGTTATGCTCATTTCATTTTACTCATTTTTCTAAATGTTTCTGGTTACATGAATGTGTGCAGCCTTTATATACTACTATTTTCTTTCAAAGTTGTCTACTATAGAGTTGTAAGTAATAATATTTTTATTGATTAGTTATTATATTTGGTTTTAAAATATATATTTAATCTTTTGTTATGCTTATTTCCAAATAAGACACTATTTTTCAGATATAAATTACAAACTTGAATTAATAATTGTATAGTAGATGAAGTCATTCAATATTAATATTTCAATATTCAATATTTATTTAAACTTCAATATTTGTTTGAATTTTTTTGTATTACATTTGTTTTGTTCTGATCATTTCATTTCAAATATAATTGACATACAGTTGCTAAATATCCTTAGTTGTTAAAGCATTGAAAATTTAAATATACAGTAATTATGGAAAAGAATACTTCAGACCATCAGAAGTAATTAGCAATTTAAAAATTCTTAATAAAATAATATTTGTTCTTTAATTTTTTGTCTCAAATCCATAGAATTGACAATCAATGTTTGTATGTTTTGTATATTATATACAGTATATACCCATTATAATGTACTTGGATATAACATACATTTGGTTATAATGTACTTTTTTGCATGGTCCTGCGAAAAAATCCTATTTAAACAAATATACTTAGTGATTACCTTTATATAACATATCTCAGATATGAAGAACTTTTTGATGGTCCCTTGAAGGTACATTATAGTGGGATTATACTGTAGTAGTATATAAAAACTGTAAAACTAATTAATATATTATGAATGGCAAACAATCTTTAAATAGACATTTTATATTTTATATTTTACATTTTACATATTACATTTTATTTTATAAATATAGGAATGCAGTATTAAGAAAGTTACTGACTGCATAATTCACTTATTTTGAAATAAAATTGTATGACAAAAAATTTAAAATGTTAAATAGAGAAGATCTAGATGGGTAATTTTTTGAGAGGTTTAATTCAAAATAACAAACTAAAAAAAATGTTAAAATATGATTTTGTTTGTTAATTTCCTATAGTTCAAAAAAAATGTTGTCAACTACTTGTTTGCCTCAAAAACCACATGATGTGGCGATCCTTCAGAAGTCAGCCAAAAAAATGAAATAAAGCTTAAAAACAAACTTATTTCTAAGCCATTAGGTCTACCACACCTTCAATTCTTTATTTTTCTGATTGAAAGTGTGGTAGACCCTTAGAAATAATAATTTTTTAAGCTTTGTATTGATTTTATAACATATAACATATTTCAACAAAAAAATAATTTACAGCCAACTTCTGCAGGATTGCCCATGATGTGATTATTATCTGCCTATAATTTGAACAATTTGTGTATTAGTGAGTAGTTTGGCTTAATTGTTTCTATCATATCTCAATGTATTTTTGGTTTGAAATTTACTTAAAAACAAAAAATAACTTTTATTTTTATAACAAAAACATTTCATGTAATATATATCCAGAATATAATGAGGAATTTTATATATAGAAGAATACTAAAAGTCTAAAATATTCAGTTAACAAAAGAGGCATGGAATGCAGGCTAAAAACTGGTGTAAAAGGTATTTGAAAATATACATGTTCTTAAAATTGGATTAATTTGACTTTTAACTTTTTTTATTTTACAAATATAGACTCACAATATTTGCTATAATGTTAACATTTATTATTTATATTATACAGTTTACTCTGCCTAAACCAGACGTGCCTAATCTAGATGATTTTTCAAATAGGATGCCACATAAAGAACCTATATTTCCCTCCTATCTTTTCTATGTTAAATAGCACCTATAAACCAGATGTGCCTAAACTGTACACCTGATGCTTTTTGCAGTCCCTTACACAGTATTTAGCTATGTGTTATCTGGATGCCTTTTCAATTGCAGTCCTGTAAAGTAACAGTATATTCCTAAAGCAGTAAACAATAGAAAGACAGCCGCACATCAAAGTCAAAAATAAATGGCATTCATATTCCTAAAGCAGTAATAAATAGAGAGAGATAGACAGCCATACATTAATCCACATATAATAACATTCTAATTGGCACAAGGCCAATACATATTAGACAGAGGCCTTTGACTTCTTCACTTTCCATAAACCGGAAAATGTATAAACTGGACTATTTGTTTAGATTTATGGGTGTCCAGTTTATGCAGAGTAGACTGTATAAGATTTGTTCTATGTAGCCTAACAAGGATATATATGGTGTATATTAACACCCAACACTCACTAGTTAAATTTGAGGAATATTGATAAATATCTGGAGTATAATTGTCATGAAATGCAGGCTGGAATATTTATAGGCTATTTTAAAATAATAAAAGTAAAAGGTGAAAATTAACTCCAAAATAATTTAATTTATATTTTTTAACAATTTAGTATTTTCATAATTGTTAATGCCTTATGCCATGGAAAAAATCATGCAACAAACTAAATGGGTATTGCAAGGGCCAGATCTAGGACTTTTTATAGATGAGTGGCTGGATCCAAAAGGCATATAATAAATAAAACATTAGAAAAAATTAAATGTTGACAAAAATTAGCTATATGATTAGGTGGAAGATTATTTAGTAAAAATAATTTTAATATGAACAGTATGAATTGAGTCAATTATTTGTGTTTATAACAGGCAGAAAATATTGTTATTGGTAATATCATTGTCAGCATAGATACCTATAATAACCATTATAACAAAAGCAAACAAAATTTAATCTACAAAAGTGAGGAAGACTCCATTTGTATTGGGTGCAGCAGTGCAATGAATTTGTCTAAAAAATGTGTGTAGATAAAGTCACTTTTTTGTGATGCATTGCTATGATGCACAAATGGGACAGTCTGTTGGGGGCCATTGATGACCAAAGAAATGTATTAATAGGACAAACACATGAGAATGACACTTCACAACTACCAATTGAGTAAAACAACAAGAATCATAGTAAAAATCTGATATTTGGTAAAAATTTTGAATCAGCATGATGGTGAGTAATGTCAGTTAAGGATAAGTTATCTAAGTTATTATTAGTGCAGACATGTTTCCACTGAAGTAACTCAGTGCAGAAGATGGAAGGGCTTGGCAAAATATTGTTCCAATTGGTGAGCTGGATATGTGCAAGATCTTTGTTTTCATTGTAATTTTTAGATGAAATTAGTTGAGGCATAAGTGCACACATTTTATAATGCACTCTCTTGTCAATATGGAAACTTGCTTTTAACTCTGAAATAACAATAGCAAGGAATGGTATTGAAATACTATGTTTGTAGTACTGCATGGGAATAGTTAAAGGTGTGTTTTCACTGTGAATTTGACTCCCAGACTGATGAGGGATGCTTTCATTGCAATTTACTGACTGTGCAATTTATTGAACTTTGCTGTAGATGCCACAAAACCACTCATCAACCTTTTCTCATAAAGTCAAGTAATATGAAATAATTTGATTAACTTTTTGGAATGCAAAATATATGTCCATATGTGTTCAGTGTAAGCAGGAAACAAGTGGTTTTAAGGGTTCAAGATATTTTGCAATGATAAAATTGATTATATGGTCAAATCTTGTGAATGTTTGCAACAAACCATTTTCCACCATTTGTATTATCTGTGTCCTAATTCCATCTGTCTTCTCCAGGATAAAGATTGTTGTCTGAGGAAGATGAGACCATCTCCTTAAGAGTTTAAATGATATATATGTATAAGGAATCAATTCTTTCAAAAGTTTAGTGATGTTCAACAAGTGTTTTACACAGATTTGTCAGCTTTTTGACATTCATATCAGGAGCAAAAACTGAGATAACATTTTCAAAAAATCATTGATGTTTTGGGGAGTTGTCAAAGAATAAAAATAGTGCACAACACAAGTTTATCATATTCCAAATAGACAAAATTTCACACATATGGCATATTGCAAGATTTAACAAATGAAGGACACATTCTTTTATATATGCCTGAACACCTTTTTATTAGATCTCATCAAAAGGGTGGTGTCATACACTTGACAAACATTTTGCTTTTCTAATATGTTTTGAATGGCAAGACTTATTGATTTTTCTGTTATTCTTTCAACATTCACCACATCCAGCAGTACTTCCATTTTTCAGGTCAAACTACTTATGTGTGTCAAATAAATGCAGACAAACAGACACAATTTCCTTATTAAATGAATTGGTCTTATTAGAAATAATTGAATAATGCAGAAACTAACTCTTCTATTGCGAAAATGATCATGATTGAGACAAGCAATTATCTATTTTTGTACAAAATCAACTAAAGAAAAAAATTGCGCAATAGGCGTCATATGATAAATAGGGTGGGTGGCTAGCCGGCAATCCGGCTCTGTAATGTTTACTTTCTAATGGAGAAAATCCAACAAATTTAAATATTTAGTCAAACCAAAAAAAATCACATTATTTAAAAAAACAGATTAATATTGTATTGAACATAATAATATAATTGAATCAATGTATTTCTGAAGAAACATCAAAAAGTTCCACAAATATGTCTAGATTGAATTTGGCTCTAAAATTATTTAATCGATAAAACTAAATATTATATTGGTTTCATTGACTTATGTAATATTTTTTTATATTATATATTTTAATTTATATTGGATTTTAATATATATGTCATTGATTTGTACTTACAATACAATTTTAATCCTTAATTATATTATGTATTCTTATTCCGTGAATAAATGTTTGGTCAAATTAGCATAACAACATTTTTATGGTGTTTGGAAAACAAATTAATAGTCTTTGGTTGTATAGCTATTTAAAAAATGTTATAGATATATATCAAGTGTAGACTGTGTCATATATACTTTGATTCAGAATTCTTCATTATTATTACCAAAATAAAAGAAATATATATAAGTATTGATTATTATCATTATTGAAAATACGTATAATAATGTAAATCGATTGCTATTTTATATAAATTTTTGAATCATCCTACGTATAGCATTGACTTATATATTATTTATCTAGACCGGCAAACTGATAAAAATATATACGGTGTTATAGTTTCGTTTTAAAGAGAGTATTAAATCAATATTACATATTTTAATATAATATTTTGATTAAAAGGTAATATATATTGATTGAATACCCTCTTTAAAGCAAAATTATTACCGTATATATGTAATTGAATTATTAACTCCCATGAATTTCGTATTGATTATCGATATAATTCTACGCGGACGTTTAATACTATTAAATGTTGGTCCGTTTGCCGGTCTAGATAAATAATATATTATATTCAATGCTGTATAGTGATCTTTTAGACACCACTATGTATAACGTATATTTATCATAATTATACACTTTGTTTATGAATAATAACACTATCTATGGAATTTATATACAAATATTTATGTATATAAGGTGCAGCCCATACCTTGATATATGTAAGCATTGTTATAAAAAATTACGAATAGGTAAATACTAGGGCTGCCTTTGTTGGAAAGTAATGATGGAGCAGGGTAAGTGTATGTACCTGTAAAGATTTTTTGTATTAATATCAAATTTAGGTAAACTGTTACAATAGATATACAATTCTGGATTCATCTTCCTGTTTTACACTGATTATAAATAGTCTAAAGTAAACCCAATCTGGAATATTCCGAATATATTATTGGACAATTAATTTTTGAGTGACGTATTTTGGATTGATTAGTATTCTTGATAAAATATAAACTATTTATACATTAAAGAATTCTGTTACCATACAATTTTCGGATGCATTCAAATATTCTATTTGTTTACTAAAAAGTAAAATAATGAAAATTTTAAAAACGGCAGATCATTTATTCGTGAAAAAACTAGTAGTATAAACATTTAAAACATATAGCATAACAAACATAACAAAGCACAACGAAGTTAACCCAGTATTAGAGAAGATTCGTTATGCAAAGACATAGACATTACACTATACAGTTGTGTTTAGTTAGAAAGTATAGACTACTTTTTATAAATTAAAGGTATAATTAATCAATATTGACCCGTAAGGCGGAATAATGATAATTATCCTAAAATTTATAGAAAGTAGTCCATTCTTTCTAACTAAAATATATATAAAAATATTGTCGTATGCTGAAAACGTCATATTATTCAAACGTTGCTTTGGATTCAAAGTTATTGCAATTTCTACAGTTATACACTAAATTTTATCGTTGTAAAAAAGTAGTGTAAACTTCTTAGAATTTTTTTTTTTAATTTTAATAATTCAATAAAAATTTTCGCTTTACAAACTATTATTTTCAAACTGTTAGATTTAACGATAGACATACGACAATATAAACTACACGTTTATATATATAATGTCTTATGATTATAACTAAATGAATTAGAACATTTAGAAATTTTACATGTAAGAAAACAATAATTGTAATATTATAGAATATACTACTCAGCAGTAGAATAATAAAAACCTATAACATTGTCAAGGAATGCAAACATGGCCCTGGACTATTAACTTGAACCAATTATTGTAGTGTCAACTTTCGTTTCAGAAGAATCCCGTGACCATACCACAGACCAGAGCAGGACCCAGATGGGGAAGACGATCAAGGCCAATAAGCCGTAGGTCCAACTGCCGAGAATCTCTTTCTCAACCCAGCCTTGGATGAGACTCCGCTGCATTCCACGGAGAACGCCAACATAGTTCCTCTGAAAGTAGCGTTCAGTGTAGCAGGCGAAAGCCAAAATGGAAAGCGGTGATACCATCAAGAGAACAAGCGAATTTAACAGTCGACAAAGAGTGGAACGTGAAGCCTGTACTAGGAGTGTTGCAGGTACGAGGGCAACTGCTAAGAAGGTCGCCAAAGAGATGTTTATGATTCCTAAACAGCCGAGAAATAGACACAGAGTGAAGGAGGCGAACCACTTGAGCAGCCGACTGTCGGATGATACAAGCTGTTTGTTCTTCCTGGAATAGAATAAACAGTGACCCTGGGCTACCAACATTTCATCGCTAAAGAAAGCTAGTTAGATAAGACTGACCTCTTGAGTAGGTAGGGTGACAACATGGCCCCAGAAAAGACCGCAAAGAGTCCTGTGAACATGGCAGCCCCAGCTTCCACACCAAAAGGTCGTCCCACGCGCAGGAAGAAGGAGCCACCGGCGTAGGTGCACACCCCAAAGACACTGGCGGTGATGGCTACAGGCACGATTCTGGAGAAGTGAAGAGCAGCCTTCATCTGAATTAACAAAAACAATACTTATAAAAACAACAAAAGACTGAACACATAAAAATATGGATTACCTCGTCACCAGAGGACTCCACTTTACTCTTGCCAGAGGTTGAAGAACTGCGCATTTGTAACCAAAGATCGAAAACCTGAAGTTATTCAAGGCAACCACCAAATTAATTATGAAATTATTTTTTTTCAGAACCAGAATAAACTCACGTGGAGAATAACTCCGATATGAATACAAAAAAAAGGTGGAGTGTAGACTCCAATGGAGACATAACGATGAAGCTTTGGCAGGAGATAGAAGAAGAAGGATTGGTGAAACCTCTCCTGGAGACTGTTCAAACTTCGGAAAATACCTTCCACCATTCTAAAAGACAATTGGACCGGATGAACCGACTTTCTGAATCTTTCGATCAATGTTTGTTTAACCTTAATAAGGTTAAACAAACATTGATCGAAAGATTCAGAAAGTCGGTAGCGAAAATAGCAGAGATTCACTGGCATTTTAATAAAAACAATTTGAGAATAGCAAGCTCTTAAAATGAAGTAGAATAAATAGTAAGCTCTCGTGACTTTTCTAAAAATGAATTTTTACTACTTTTAGTGCAAAATAAGTTTCATTGAGCCATGTGGACCATCATGAGAGCGTTCCATCACCACCACTTCAAAATTTACAAAAATGGCTATTAAAATTATATAAATGTAAAGCCCTGATTAGCTTATATTATTTGATAATTAGCCAGATCTAGTTGTAATAAACATGAATCCACATCAAAATTACTTATTATTTCTAATTATCTAAATATTTCAGAAACTTTTCAATAAAAAATTATTTATAACATCCAATTTCCTAATTTTTGCATCGTAATCTAGTAGACAACATCATGACAAATTTCATGCACATGACACTATAGGAACACTATATTCAGAAGGGAAAGCCCCTCGATATGGATAGGGTAAAAGAAATAACTTGTAAACACAAAGGACTGAGTGGGTTTGGCTTACTTGACGCCTGTCTCCAGGTCGACTGAGTCCTGGTTGCGTCGTGGCTTGGGCGACACGAGGGTGACCGCTGGTATCTGGAAGGCAAGCATCAGACCATGAAGTCCTGAGGGTGATCCGGTTGCTAGACGACGCATCAATGACGTTATTGTTATCATTGACTGCTTCATGTCGTGATAACCCATGGATCTGAACCGAGCCGTCTTTGTTCAAAAGAAAGAAATATATTCTCAATCCTAATAAGGAAGACAACATTAAACGACAACACAAGACACACTTCGCCTTGGAAACGCATTTGACAACCGTGTTTCTCAGCAAGCACACTAATCATATTGATGAGGTCAAGGTTGGGCATAATTCCGTTGAGACCCTCAATGCGCGGTTCAATGTAGCTGATACTTGGGCCTGCGATTTCGAAGGACAGACCGGCCTGTATGGACCCACTACGATAAATCAGATCACTGAACTTAACAACTAGAAGAAGGAGGAGGGAGATGGTAATGTAGTAGAGTATGTAAAAGGAAACAAAATGATTTACGACTTACAACGGGACGTCTCTGTTCCATGATAAGCGTCTAGAAAGGCTTGCATCCCAACAAACTCCATTTCAGGGAAGACCAAGACGATATCTTTGGCGACGTGGGGCATACCTGAAACTCAAAAGGACACAAGCAACTTGCTTTTTGTAAAGGAGAAATATTGTGAGTTAAAGTTGACTTTGAAATACAAATTGAAATAACTTTTCACAACAACTCACGTCGCAATGATGAAATAAGCATGATTGTCATGGCAATTCCTGCGATAGTCTCTTGCTCAGGACTTGATTCGGTCCGCAATGGAACGCTGAAAAGTATAGCTTCTGTGCGCGCTGTTCCGGGTGATCGAAGGATACCGTAGGTGTTCATACCTGACACCGTCTTTATAGCCCGAAAAGAACATAATTATAATAACAGTAAAAACATTACAAAAACAGTAAATACTAAAACTGAATAGATACGAAAACTAATATGTATAATTGTATTCGTAGTTAAATGAATGTGCACACCTTATAAACGCAGATATACTTACATAATAAGAAAACTCAAAAAACTTTCTGAATAACAAAATATTATTATAACCTGTTCGCTGTCGATATCGCATTCATTCAAAGGTCAAGTTAAAAATAGTAGTTTATTTTTCATTTTTTCTTATAATTGATAGAAGTGTTGATAAGTTTATGTGATAAGCACTGTCTGAAATTGCTACAATAGAATGTTTTAATAAAATTAATAAAAAGCAATAATTGTATAAGGATAGTGTTTTTGAAAAACGTCGATAATCCATAAAAAATCTCAAAACGTAGGATTTAGGATCCTAGTCAGGAATTGTTAATGAGGGGGATGAGTTCTGAAAAAAGAACTTAAAAGGCGCAGAGGCTACCCCCCGTTCCTTGGGAGTTAAACGAAGACACTGTTTAATGTTTGTTTTCATTTTTAGAAGTAACTTATGGCCAGATTAACTTGTATAGTACCTGTTCTCCCAGTAGATCTGGCATATCTAAAGTGAAATTTTGTTGGGCAACATCAATGTTGGACTTTTGTAATTCGGAATAAATCAATTGTCGTAAAGAAGAACTGAAAATGAAAACAAAAAACTGGATAACTGAATTTTTCTTATAGATAAAAAATATGAAACAAAACCAAAAATGTAATTATGATATATTAATACATGAAAACATACTCATCATTTTTACTAGCTGCAGCTTTCAACTTATCATAGAGTTGTAAATGTTCGTTACTCTGCACATAGAATTCATCTGCAAGACCTGTTTAATAAATCAAACCAAAAGATGTGTTACTTGTCATTATTGAATATATTAAATAGTGATAGGTTTCCTGTAACAGCATAGGTAAGATATATTGATAAAGTCAATTAGAAGCACTGGCTGTTGATATAGTTGTTTATTTAAACGCAAATTTTCGAGAGAAACTCTCCTTATCAAGCGTAAGTAATTAATGTACAGAAAATAATGAACAGGCAAATTATATAATCAGCAGACAGGCAGATTGTACTAACACAATGAGTGATAAATGGTGAAATCTGATTGGATGAGCTGTGAAGTGGGATTTAAGGGAGGAACAGATGATGGAGTGTGGAAAAGGTGAAATCGATAAAACCGAAGGAGAACAATAACATAATAATGAGATGACAGTTAACATATATATAAATTAATATAAAAATTAATATGATATAAGAGAAAGTGTATATCTAAATCACTATATAGTTATATAATCATGTACATGATAAATGTAAAAACGAGGACGGCGATGGATAGAGTTTAGGTCAGAAAGACTTTAATAAATAAGATGCATGAGTTCTTCTTTTTCGAATTTGCTGTTGATTTGGGGTTGTAAGTTTCGTATGTAGATGGCTTCTTTAAAGCGGATTTTTATGTTGTCTTTGGCTAGAATTGTTGGTGTGAAAGTGGATTGGCAGGTCAGGGAGTGACTGCCAATTGTGTGCTTGCTGTGACTGCCAGTTGTGTGTTCTTTGTATCGTCGGTGTAGGGTGCGTATTGTGCTTCCTATGTACTTCTGTTGGCACTTTGTGCATTCCAGGGAGTAGATGCAGTTTGTTGTTAGGCACAGTTGAGTCTGCAGTCTGAGATAGCATTTGTTATTTGGTCTTTTCTTCTGTAGGGCGTTACGGGAGGGTGTAGGATTTCCTGTAGAGACAGACGGACAGGTAAGTTGTATTTTTTGAAGAAGTTTCTGACTTTGTAGTCGATGGGATCGGATAGGTAGGGGAATTTGAAGTAGGCGTGTTTGTTTTGTGTTCTGGGTCTTACTTTAATGTTAGTTCGGGGATTGGTGATTGTTGTGGTCTCCTTTTATTTGTAACCGTTTGATGCGAGAAGTGACTTGAAGTCAGATCTTCGTTGAAGCTCATTTCTTGCGATGTTTCTTTTTGTGCTTGTGGGTAAAGCGGAAAAATGGGGGAATTTGGCTTTTTTTTGTGGAATTTAAATGTGATGTCGCCGTTGTCATCTATTGAAAAACTGAAATCAAGTAGGGCGAGACCGTTGTGTTCATTAGGGTGCACGATCTCGAATTTTATTGCTTGGTGTTGTGAGTTCATTGTGTTGAAGATGATTTCTGTTTCCTCTTATGAAGCTGTTAAGATACAAATATCGTCAACGTACCATCTATAAATGCCGATGTTCCGGTTGTTGTGGAGTGCTTTCTTCT